>JAOTRH010457793.1:0-29175 GCA_034768845.1 Heliamphora exappendiculata | reverse complement strand
AATGGATAAGAGAATTCGAATGGACTTAAGCATAGCCACCGGCGAATAGGTTTTCTCATAATCGAACCCTTCTTTCTAAGTAAATCCCTTCGCAGCAACCCTAACTTTGAAGGTTTCTACCTTCCCATCCACTCCTCTCTTTTTCTTGAAGATCCATTTGCACCTGATGGATTTTATCCCATCTAATAGATCTACAAGCTCTCAGACCTTATTAGAGTACATAGACTATATCTTAGTTTCCATAGCATCCTTGTCTTGTAGTGCTTCATTATAGTTTCTGGGTTCGGTATTATGTTCTTCTGGGATCTTGTCGGAAGACTCTCCCAAGAACATAAATCTTTCGGGTTTACGAGCAACCCTCCCACTACGACGAAGCTCCTGTTGTGTACTCATGATAGGTGGTATCCCATTTCTTTCATTAGGTATGTTTTCTGGTTGTACCAAATTTTCATTTCTCACCTCTTCAAGAACAACTTGTGACCGGGGTTTGTGATTATTTACATAATCCTCTTTAAAAAATCTAGCATTTGTGCTAAAAAATACCTTCTGACTCTTAGGATCATAAAATAAACCACCTTTAGTTCTTGTAGGGTATCTTACAAAGAAACAGACATCTGTCTTTAGTTCCACCATACTTGCATCTCCCACTAACACGTGTGTTGGGTAACCCCATATCTGAAAGTGTTTAAGACTTGGCTTACGGATCGATAACTCCAAAGGGGTTCCGAGAACTACCTTAGTAGGCACCAAATTTAGAATATATGCCATCGTTTCTAATGCATACCCCCAAAACGAATGTGGTAAATCTGAATAACACATTATGCACCTCACCATCTCCTTAAGAGACCTATTCCTCCTTTCTGCTATACTATTCTGCTGAGGCATACCTGGTGCAGATAACTGGGATGTTATCCCATGTTCTGATAAGTAGTTCTTGAACTCCACAGAGAAGTATTCACCTCCACGATCAGATCGTAGGGTTTTGATACTTTTACCTATTTGCATATCCGCTTCCGCCTTAAACACTTTGAATTTCTCAAAGGTTTCAGACTTGCGGTGAAGCAGGTAAACATATTCATACCTAGAGTAATCGTCAATAAAAGTGACGAAATACTCATACCCACCTCTTGCCTGGATGTTCATGGGACCACATAAATTAGAGTGAACCAATTCCAATACTTCTTTGGCTCTATAAGTCTCTTGGCCATAAACAGCCTCTTGGTCATCTTACCTTCTGAAAAGGATTCGCAAACTGTAAGTGCCTCCACTTCCAATGAATCTAAAGGTCCATTTTAACCAGTCGTTGTATCCTTTTTACATAAACATGACCCAAACGAAGATGCCAAAGTAGCGTTTGGTTCAAGGAAAAAACTTTCATTTTAAGTGGTAAAACTTATAAATTATTCACCTTATTATTTTTATCAGTAGAAATAACATGGTGTAAAATATTCAGAGCATTTTCTAATGTACCACGACAGATAAATTATTTTCTAACCAAAATACTGCATGAAAGTTTATTAAAAGAAACAAACTATCCATCATTCCCTAAATAGGAAATCGAAACTATGTTTTGCCTGATTTGAGGTACATATAAAATGTTCTTCAAAATTAAACATTTATTTATACTGAAATAAAGAACTACTTCTCCCACTCTAACAGTAGACACCTGGGAGTTATTCCCCATCTGAAGATAGACCTCGTCTTCTGTAAGCTGCCTGGTTACCTGGAACTTCTGTAAAGAATTACAGACATGATTAGTAGCTCCTGTATCTACACACTAGGTTTCCGTAGATACAACCACTAAACATGATTCAACTAGTAGAGAAAAAGCAATACCTATAGCTTGCTTGTTCTTCCGGTTAGGACAGTCCCTCCTCTAGTGTCCCGGCTTCAGACAAAAATAGCAATTGCCCTTAGGCACCTTTACCTTTGCCTTGGCAAGTGATGGCTTAGCCTCGCCAACCTTCCTTGCATTTTTCTGTTGTTGCCCTTTCTTCTTCTTCTTCTTGCCACCTCTTGGCCTAGAAGTAGAAGCCTTTTCAGCAACAAATGCATGGGTTGGCATGTGGATAACACCTTCTACTGCCTGTAGTTCTTTTAACAATTCTGCTATAGAAAAATTTAGTTTGTTCATAGTGTAGTTTAGTCAAAATTGTTGAAACAAATCAGGTAGTGACTGGAGCACGATATCGATTTTGGATTCCGCATCGATTTTTGCTCTAAGGACCTCGAGCTCGTTAAGAAGACCGATCATCTTCAAAATGTGGTCCCTTATAGTTGTATCCTCAGCCATGTTGTGTTCATGAGAGCCCTTATGGTCACCCACCTTGCTGCCCAACCCTGATCACTAAACATTTCTGTAAGGTTCAACATGATATCAGCTGCAGATGCCATAGACTAATGCTGGCTTTGCAGAACATGCGACATAGATGCTAGGATGTAATAGCTAGCCATTCGATCAGCCTTGACTAATTTCTCATATTCCTGGATCTCCTGTTCGGTGGATCTATTATGAGGGGTGGGAGGGCATGGGTCATGCAACACAAACCTATAGTCGTCAAAAGTCCAAACAATATCGAGGTTCCGTTTCCATGTGATAAAGTTTGGTCTTGTTAGTTTATGTTCCTTGAGAATTGCCGCTAGTGGATTGAATGATCCCATTATTAAATCCTGAGAAACAAAAAAATCGTTTTAATTTTTTTTATCTAATTAGGGTCCCTCAACCTTTTAATTTAAAAAGAATTATTGACAGCTCGAATCCTTCGTGATTAAGCATGCCACATAGTGTGGACGTCTACTAATCAACACCCGTTTGAACAGATATACCAGTCTATTAATTTACTACTGGAATCAAATACCATAATAAAAAACCACTGGCCTAGAGTCACATCAATTGATAGGCCACGTAGAGTGGACGTCTAACAATCAACGAACAAAGAACTACTAAATTTTTCATTCCTTGATATAGGGCATTCCATGTAAATTAAATAGCTAATAAATTTTGGTCCCCACAAATAAAAATAGTGACTCCTTAGGAAGGATATTTTTATTCACGGGTTAAGTGTATAACCATTGCTCTTAATTTGAAAATACCGTGTCAAAGCTCCGAGCCCGGTGTGAACGAACCCTATTTGGTACTATTCTTAAATTTATTTGTTTAGAAAATTCGTGCTGGAGATAGCATGACTATACCCCTTCCTTATGGAGACCGAAAGTCGAAGTCGGCGCGCGAGCTATAATCACATCTCCTACGAACGTGTAATGGAGACTGTAGGATTTATCTGTGATTAAACTCTTCTCCCACTTAATATTTTAAAAATCAAGGGTTTTACCTTTTTGTTTATTTTAAACCATTAAACATATTTTAATTTCCAATTAAAAAAATCTAATTTTAATCAATTAAAATATTCTTTATTTAACCATAACAAAATAAACAAAAACTTTCTTATTTAATTTTGCAAAAGAAATTAATTACCCGGGTTTTAATTAAAAAACCTCAATTAATTTTAACAGAAAAATTAAATAAGTAATTATCTATTTATTTTTTCGTTTTAAAAAATGCTAAGATTATTTATTTTATAAAATTATTTTTTCTAATAATTCCGATAATTAAAATCATGCATAAAAGAAAAAATAAATAAAATAAAATCCATCAATGCAATTAAATAAAATAAATAAATAATTAATTAAACAATGACAAAATAAATAAAAATTAAGTCGTTATGATCAGGTTCATCCATTTAATCTTTTAATCTGATGGTCTCGAATCAAAGATTAAACGCTTAGGGTTTTGAAACCCTAAACGAGCCGTCAAAGACCCAAAATTTTTTCTCAGCCTCTGGGCCACCGTCACAGCCCCATACCACCACTGGAACGTCGAAAAAATGCTGAAAAAGAAGCCCAAATAGCCCCTTAAGTTGCCAAAAATTCTGCTGTGTAGGCAGCACTGCGCCGCCTTTTTCCAGCGGCTGTTTGACCATCTTGCCACCACTTTTGAACCCCCAAAAAGTTATGGTAGGTAGAGCACATCGAGGTCTTCATCTCCAAAAAACATTGCATTAAAATTCGAAACTGAAGTGCCTCGAAAAAATCTTCAAATGCCAAAATTTCTGTAGTGGCACCACTGTGCGCGACCAGCTTTGAAGCGCCTTTTGACCCCTTTTCTTCCGTCGTCGAACCGCAATTGAACCATCATCGGATAGCCAACGAATAACATTTATTTTAGCAAAAAAATTGCGTCAAAAAAGTTTCCCAAAAGCCCCAAAAACAAGCCTCAAAGACAGCCCCTTGTTGTGGCCGAACAGCCCTTTGTCGCCGCTGCCTTGTTCTTCTTCTTTTGTTTTCATTTCACGTTTTGCGTGTTCCGATTATAATATTGATCCAGAAAAAAATAAATAAAATAATATATTACATCGTCAAAATCTTATACCCCACATAGGAGCCGTAAAACTGATCTAATATCAAAACAAAACCGTCGAGATAAACGATTAAAAAACGATATAAACCAAACATTCATATATTCATACATCCGGATCATAATGACATAGGCAGCAAAACAAAGGTTAGCACAATGGATTTTCATGAAAAATGCAACATTAGCTCTGATACCATTATTGGAGTGGAAAAAAATTTTGAACCGACGCCGTGACCATAAAAAATGACGTACGCATTTTTCATGAAAATTAAGAACTATATTAATCTTAATAGTATAATACTTTTATGAAACTTGTCGAAAAGTTTCAAGAAGTCCCGAATACGTTGACGATGATCTTGCAACTTCTCACGTATGTCCCGAACGCACTACGACGATCACGGTGTGTAGCCACCGATACCGATCGAAGAGTTCTCTTGCTTTTTGTTTCTTCTCACACACTTATCTCCAAGAAGGAAAAATTAATTTCCAAAAGAGGAGAGGGGGCGGCGGCTAGGAGAGGGGAATAGGGTTAGGATTTCTCTTTTTCTCTCCTTCTTATTTATATAACCCTCCTCTTCATATATATAAGAATATATTATATTAAGTATATATTCTCCCTTTTCTAAAAGGATATGAAGATATATATACTTAACATAAAAACAAACCCATCAACTCCTAGGGTCAGCCACTTAGGGAGTAATCCCTAGGTGTGCCAAAAATCAAAATCGCCCCTCATTATTTAATTTAATCCCTGAATGTCCTCGGTTGCAAAATCGGCATTCTAATTAAATTAAATAATAACTAAAACCAATAACAAAAATATTCGTGCGTATAGTGAGCTACGTGAGGGATCACGAGAAAGTATAGGACTTGGGCTAACCGTACGACAAAACTGGATATCCTTAACTCTGTCCCCGAGTTAGATCATTTTCCGTACGAACCATAACTTATTCTACTAAAGGTCCTAACTAAACTCTCGGCCCTAACTCAAATTATATCTTGAGCTTTCAATTATCAAATGCACTGAATTCTCCCCACGTTTAAGATATGGATTCCCGATAAATAAATTAGGTTGCTGACAACCCGATTTAATTATCCTCTTTTCCTCGCAACCGCACTACTTAACCTTTTGATATGCCTGATCCGAAGATCCACTCTACAGCTTTAGCATAATCAAACCTGTAAGAAAAGCACACGAGGGGGAACTCCTCAACCTAAATTGAACGTGATTTTCGTCAGTTGATTATCAATCATCGCATAAATAACGTCAGTACCCAACTCATCGGTATTGTTGATCTCATGAAGGAAATTTCAACTATTGACTACTCAAAGTACTGTACATCATCTGAACACAATTAATCAATCACTTCGGAATTAAGAGTTCGTGCAATATATGATAATACAGGATGTGGATCAATTCATATCGTTAGTATAGAATCGATCATCCCGTTGATCCTGCTCAATACACTCCAAGTGTACCAGCACATTGAGCTGGAACATCAAATTCCCAAAACCTGAATTCGATCCATTTGGCCCAGCCAAGACCAGCTACTATAACGATGTACTACAATCATATTAATGGAATGTCCGGGTCCATTGTGATTGTGAGCCTATCTGTATAGTCTGTATACTCTGTCAGACCCTATGACCCGATCTTCCGTGCCACAAGCACCGAGTCAAATACTGGATAAAATATACGGACAATGCATTCATACATCAAAAATATAAATATGAAATCATAAATGCAAAACCATCTCAAATTGTTTCTCATTAATATGCCAGGGATCCAGAATAAAATATATAAAAAGCATGACTTTTCAGTATATATTCCCAACAAACGCAACGGTAACAACTATAGATTTATGTCCATTACCTATCCCTTAAGTCGTATAAGACCCATCAGGTAATGACAAATTCTATACGAAGTCATAACAACGCACGCACACGCGCACACCTTCAACACTTTCACGTGATTCATCCAACTCGTGGTCTCAAAAATAAGGCCCTGATATCGAGCAGGCATATAGACCCAAGTAACGCTACCATCCACCCGTCCACACAGGTCCCATGGAGTAACGAAACCTTCTATACCCGACATGATCTGCGTCCTTTCTCGGTTCACTAGCCGGCGGGCAGAGAAACACATTCTATGCAGTGTTCGGTCTTTCACCGTGGAGCAACTCATGCTTCGAATTTACTGGATTCGAATATCTTTGCACGGTCCTTTTTCAATAACATGTTTAAAAACGTATCCGTGTGAGTCCAACCCAAATGGTTCCTCTCACCAGACCCACATAACAATGTGAGTCCAACCCCGAAGGTTCCTCTCACCACAATACCATGAGTCCAACCTAAAAGGTTCCTCTCACAAAACCCATAGTTCGACTATGAAAATAGTTATATATTAAACATGTATACAGATCCATCCATCAACATGGAGATCAAATAAAGCATTATCAAAATGTTTCAACCGTTTTCAAAACCACTTTTTGAAAACCGACTAACCAGAAGTCATATCATGTAATAAACAACGAAAAGTGAAAAACAAGCTTTTTACCCGAAAAACCAAGGTTTAAACATATAATATGGCATTTAAAGCATTTTTCATCGATGAAAAGCATATAACTGTGCGTAGCACCCTTTAACGACAATAGAGTTTAGGATCCTACCACGTTGAGCCAAAAGCTCGACGTCTCAAAAATTGAACCTCGACGAAATGGGATTCTGCCCAGATAGATGTGAAGCCCTAAACACCAATATCACGGATCTGTTGTCTGATTACTGAAAATCGAGCCCCGAGCCCACCAAAAGGTAGAAAGAAGGTGGAGAGAACCGAAACTTAGCTTAGAAGCTAAGAAATCCAAAATATCTCTAAGCTCCTGATATTTATAGAATTTCACGCTAGAACTCCACCGCTAGAGCACCCAACCACTGCTTGAGCGAACCCCTACTGACATACATCTCGGGCACACCACTGCTCGAGCATACCACCGCCACTCGAGCGGTCACCACACCGACCCACTCTCTACCACCACCCCGCTCGAGCGCACACCCACCGCTCGAGCGATCAACGCTAGGTGAAAAACTGAACGGAAGAAGATGGGCCAAACACTTTCCACACCTTTGTCCGAACATTCCTTAGTGTCTCATTGTCTCCTCTGAACTTATCTCTCGTGCATATTCGAGCTCAAAGTATCCACTTGAAACTTCACCGAGGTCAAAAGTTCATCTTTACTCCCATTAACACTTAAATCATTTCAAAAATGAAACGGGTTAGGGTCTCACAGAGTCCATCTCCCTATAACAATTTTACCAACTCATTCTCAAACCACTTTCTTGTCCATAACATTCATCTTACATTGCTTAGTTAAATTTTTAAGTTTCAAATCATACATTAAATCATCACCATTTGTATATCGACTCAATAAAACTCAATGTTTTCATTGAATCATAAGTCTCAAACATATTTTCATAATTTCCTTCATTCAACAACATATAATAATCCCATTACAATCTTCTTATTCTTATATGTTGTGATTACTTTATCTTTCACTAATACAATTTCAAATTATATTTCATTAAATAAAGTCTGAAACGTACATTCACTTAACCCATTTATTTTAATTAAGTAAATGAGTGGCATCACGAACATTTTAATTATCCAAGTCATGTCAATAGTTTAATTTACTAAGTTCAAGATTTCATATTTCCTGGCCTCAGCCTCTTTCTTTTTTTGCATTCAATTATGTTACTACCTTTAAATCTTTGAATTCACACATCTGTATCATTAATCCCAAATAATCTTTCTATCGTTTTAATGTTATCCCACATTTATCTAAATACACATCTATGAACACCAGGTTTGGATTTATTTGTTTAACAAATTTAAATTATGAATGCATCAAAGTCTTTCTTAATGATCCCTGTCACGCCCCGACCCTGGGAACCCATGAACCAACCCAACCGTCCTGTATACAAAGGTCACTAACGATCTGTTTCCTTCACTTAAGGTTTGAGTTCGAAACATATTAAAATAAAAACTTTCATTAAGAAATTAAATTCTCTTACATATCCACTTCAAACAAATGCCTTTGATTTTTCAAGAGTCCATTTACAACCACTATATCATTATAACCATCCACTCAGATGTGCATATAAACATAATACAAAATTTCAAAGAAAGAAAAGATCATTCTTCTAGCTTCTAGCTTTTCCCACAATACAACATTGGCACTGGTATCGCCCCTGATCCTTGGAACCAAAAATGGTTTACATACATACATGAACAGAAGCTCGTAATATATAGATTAACTCAAATGTGATGTATGATTTGTGAGGTGTGATTGGTGCAACTGAAGTAAATATGCAAATTTTTACTAGTTCATTATTCCTTCACACGCACACACCCACACACGCCAATTTGTTTTCATTTATCCTTTCATATTATCCAACTCATTATCTAATTCTTTACAAAAATCATGTCACATTTTCATTACCTAGTTTATCACAAAATTGTATCACATCTAATGAACCGGTTGGGTGCAGCTTATAGAAATCTCTCCCTAGTAATTCCCAATGGGTTACGCGAAGCCATTGGGTAATAAATAGCTATATAGCTCATCACGATATAACACCACATTTCGGGGGCTTATCTGTAGGCATGTGGCCCCATCTTGCACAAGTTTCCAATCTTTCATCACAGAGCTGCTAGCCCAACATAATCCACATCAATCAATACGGTTCATTATTTGTTTATTTTCACAAAAACCTAGGAGTCCAACCCACAACTGCTTCATCTCCCAATCATTTTCACACATTATCGTTACAATTCCAATTTAACCTTTCCCAATCAAGTTCTATTTTAGTATTCAATCCTTTATTTTCAATTCAAATGCAATCATGAATTTTAACCCACAATTTCTCAAAAATCACTTTTCATTTATCAACTTCATGAAATGCCAACGCATAATTAACTCACACACGACCATACCATTTGGAACAAAATGGAATGCACCCATTATAGGTATATATATATATATATATATATATATAAGTTTGTAACACCCCGCTCTCGCAAGACACCAAAACTACACAAAGGGATAAGATCCCGCCGCAGACCAGCAGCCCAAGAGATAGACTAGGAGTAAACTTTAAACAACCACAAATGTCTTAATATCAAAATAGATAAATATGAGTCACTAGGTATTCACCATCCCAAGGCATACATTACTTCTAAAAGGTCAAACACCTTCAAATCTTAGACATGAAGCTTTGCCGACACTATAACTAAACAAAAGAAAGATTGGCCAAAATGATTTCCAACACCATAACCAAAATTACTCGACGACGCCTGTGGTGGACCAACTCTTAGCCGTTCATAGTATCTGCAACCACAGAAGTTACAGAAGAGCGCACTTAGCATTGTCATGAACAGAAAAGACAGTTACTTATTTAAGGATAATTGAAAACTCTTTCTAAAAATTGTTCATCACATTTTTCACCAAAATATAGAAACTAAAGCATTTGCATGAATATGAAAACATAACAGATTATGCAGAATCTTCTCAGTATTTCAAACAGAAATATGTCCTGACTCAACCGCCACAAATTTAAAATGCATGACCACTTTCTCAAATCTAGACTCAAGCCCGAACAGTGCCCAAGTAGTCGTCAACCTCACGATCAGGAGTTCCAACGGTACCGTAACCTCAATTCTTAATGCACGGATAGCAACGTGATGAAATTAGGGCCACTATTTACCAAGCACGAGTGGTATTTGCTATCCGGTACTTAATCCGTAAAGCCATTAAGGAAAAAACTCCCGCTCAACGGGAAACCTCCCCTATAGGGATAAATGAAAAACCTATAGTTTGCTAACCTCCCTCATAAAGGGATATAAAAGGGCCGGAAACCCTGTAACTTAGCACTTTGGAACCACCACACAACATTAACCATACTTTCATAATAACATCATGCTAGCTCAAAATAGCATAGATAGCACACTTGAATTAAAGAAATCATGGCATTTGAAAATAACAGGTTCATGCAATCATCAAAACTGGCCATAGATCAAAACATGCATTTCAAAGCATTTTCATGCATCATTTAGATAACTTAAGTTCAAGATAATAGCTAAGCACTCTCACCTTGTATAATATGCGTATGAACAGAGCCTCCCCCAGCAAGCTAAGCAAGACCTCCGAGTTCTATAATTTCCGTGCCTAACAAGCAAAGCACGACTCGTTCGTTAACACGGAAACCTCCCCCTTTAGCCGATGAAACAAAAATGATTCAGACTGCTGAATGTTTTCGTTTGTTTTAGGGACCATGGTTACCTTCTTTTTTTGTTTAAGAGGTACTACGCACTTGCCCAAATTTTCACTTATTTAAGGATTTAACTTAACCATTTACTACTCTCATCCAAACCATTAAATTCTAAGGTACCGCAGCTACTTGAGGTACCTCGACATGGAATCGGATTATGATTTTTAACAACCATCTAGATAAAATATTTTCTACAACTCTCATGTTTAACTCCAAGACCAAAACCTAAAGAAAAAGGGTGAACATTTCATCCTAAGCGAAAACCGTTCAGCATGTTCTCCAGATTTTACCCAAAATTAAGGTTCAGTTGCTCTAAATTTTGGGGTATCAAATTAAGTCAAAATGAGCCCATTTTTTAGTATGTTTTATTTCAACATGTTCCCTACAAGTTTCATGTTTTGAGCTAAGAATAGTTGTTTGAAACAAGTTATACTTATTGGCCATTTTAAAAAGTAGGTTCTGTCAGCCACCAAAACTCAGCAGTGCCGGTTTTGGACAGAGGGTTTGAAAGGTTTTCGGCTACCATTCCTTAAATCCAGAAGATTTAAGGTCTGATTTTTGGGCATAAAGTACTTCAATATGTTAGATACAATGTTCATGTAGACCACTTTTGGAACAGGTCACTAAAAATAGGGGTTTTGGACAATATAAAAATATGTGACAGAATGTTCCTCGAGGGCTGAAAATCAAAAGAAACTTTCAGAGGGATTTTAACTTATCAAACCTTAGTAGTTTGTGGTAATGTTTGGTGAGTATATATATATACATGTTTTCTACATCTTTCATGTTTTGACCAAGGTTCGGATCTCACTTTAAAATTGGGTTTCCCAGTCAGTGATGTTGATAGGTCAGAATTTGACACACTTTGGTAAAATCGCAATATCTCGAGTTCTGGTTGTTCAAATGAGTTGAAACCAATTTTGGATGAAATATAACACAAACATATAACTCTGGGCATAAAAATAATGCTTAGATCAATTTTCTATAGAGAGTTATGGTGTTTCAAACCTCAGGGCAGAAACATCAAAGTTCTAGAAAATCAAGCCTCTTAGGGTTTAGGTCTTCTACTTGTGTCATGTCATGTTTTTGGTTCTAATTCCTTTCATGCTTGTGTTTCAAACATAAATATCAAGACTACATCACACTTAGAGGTCATTAAACTCAAGGATAATAATATACAACAACATCTCATATCATCCAAAAACTCAACATCCCCTAATTCCTTACTACGAAGCCTTTTCGGTTCAATTTCGGTTCTTGATTTTAAGGGGCTTAAAGGGATGTGTTGGGGGATATTTTGAGGGATATTAGATACAAGATTTGGAGGTTTTACTTACACATTTGGGAGATCAAAAGATGGTGGAATATGGATTAGCACTTAGCTTTAAAACGATGGTCTCCAAAGACCCCACTTTTTGAATCCTTCCTTCTTCTTCTTCTTCTTTCTTCTCTCAAACCCTCAAGAACACTCAACCCACTCTTTCTCTCTCTATATGCACGAAATTTTGAAGGGGAGAAGTGGTGTTTGGGATTAGTTTAAGTAGGAGGAGGATAGGGAACACATGGGGGACAAAAGTACACAAGGAAGCTTCCTTTTCTTCACTTCATTAATGAGGCTTTGAGTTTGATTTGAGTTGAGGTGAGTTGTGATGGCTACAAATTCAGATATGTAGAGGCTAGATGTAGCTAGGGGGCTGATTGGGTTGTCAAAATCTAATCCCCATCAATTAAGGGGTTTTCCTTGGTTTACGTGCCCTTTTGTGCAAGAAAATGCATTAAAAGTTAATTTGATGTATCTTTTTGGTGTCCTTTCCTATAGAGACCTATTATTTTGGTATGTTTATGATAAATATAGTATTCCCCTGTATCATCATAATTCCCATAGCAATTGTTTAAATAGATGTAATCTTTTAAGTCAAATTAAGCTAATTTTGCAATTTTTGACTTTTTGACTTATTTTGTTGTATATGAACTTCAATAATGATTTGTTTGCTTTTGTTAACATATAACACCATATTATTCTGTATATTACTTGTTCAACAAGTATTGGATCATCAAATTGCTTAACTTAATACATTTCTCATCATTTTAAGCTAAAAGAAAGCAAAAAGTCACTTTTTGGCACCCTTCCCAAGGTAGTCGGCCACTAAGGGGTATTTTTGTTATTTTTGAAGTTATTTTGTCCTTTGCTACTTTATTGTACTTAAATCATTGATTTATGGCATTCATGTGTCAAAATTTAAATTTTTAAGTCTTTTCGAGCTTAACTCTTGTCTGAAGCAACTTGGTCTTAAAATCTTGAGTTCTTAACCTCAATATTCGGTTTTTAATATATGCTTGTGTGTTTTTCCATCTTTCCCACGTCTCGACCTCGAAAGGTTAAAGTGTCTGGCCGATTCTTATTACCGAACTTACGTTTGAGATTTCATTTCTTTTAAGATGTTCTTTCTCTCTTTTTTTTTCATATCGTGTGTTCGGGTTATTTCAATCTACTCACTTTTAAGAAATTTCTTCCTCAAAATTAAACATTGAAAGTCAAGCCAATTACTGTCCCGAAACTATCAACGATCCCTGTTGCAGACCCAGCGATACCGCACAGCAACAGAAATGCCCCAACAGCTGAAATCCCAAACCTGTCGTCAAACGAGGTAAACACGACTCCACACAAATTGCCCACATGTGCAAGTCCTACTAACTTCACTGTCACCCATGAGACATCCATGAAACGTGGGATCAAGATCCAACTCACACCGCAAATCATCAAAACATACTACTCTAGCGATAAACACATCACACAAGACCCATCCACCATGGTACTTGATTCCAAACACTATCTACGCCCAAACATAGTGACTACCACCCCTTCGCTCTTACTGTCACAAACTGGCTCAATCACACCTCACCATGCACACCGAGGACTATCTCCACAAGTTCAAACACACGACGTCGAACTCCGAAATC
The DNA here is from genome assembly GCA_034768845.1 of Heliamphora exappendiculata. Taxonomy (NCBI): domain Eukaryota; kingdom Viridiplantae; phylum Streptophyta; class Magnoliopsida; order Ericales; family Sarraceniaceae; genus Heliamphora; species Heliamphora exappendiculata. The sequence continues at coordinate 15,476 of JAOTRH010457793.1, read as the reverse complement.
AATCACATGAAACCACATGTTTCATGCACAAACTCTACTCGAGTTTTGACGATCTCCAAACGACCACTGACTTTGCTACCACATCATTACCCTACTGATGCTAACAATTCCTTCTCAAAGCAGGCACGACGCCGATTCACGAGCAACAACACAACACTCGACTCCAGAGAGAAGTTCACTTACTCACCTGGACATCAAAGAATTCTTTTCATCTCAACAGACCTTCAAACCTTCATCCTCTACTCAAACTTCTCTCACGAACCACAATTCTCACCCAAGAGAAACACTAGGTGATAAACCATTGTCCTAGACAAGGTTCCATACAACTGAAAATCAATTCGGCACCACAGTCACAAAGTCACCTGACCCAAACGAGTCACTCGACCAAACACATCCCACAGATAGAACATCTCATAGACATCTAACATTCTACACAAAACCCAACCATGTCCCCCGTGCAACCGCACATCACTACACAACTCAACATCTCGCTATCAAATCGTGGATACTAAAGCTGCAGATCAGCCTCACATCAAACATGATCGCCGTCTTCTGACAGAATAAACATGATAGCTATCATCCGACATCGATTCTAAATCATAACACATACATCAATCCCTTTAGTCCACAATAGCAAAATATTCAGACCCAAGACACCAACCAAGATTAGCATCTTACACTTAGAAATTTTTTCACATCCAGGGCTTATCACGGCCCTTTCATTTCCAACCAAATAACTGTGATGGTCTGAACAGACCACGCTAACCAAGGCTTCTCAAACATCATATCCTTCCTGATTCATACCTTACCACGCTCTCGGGACCACCATCTAAACAAACGGTTATGCCAAAGCACAACACTTACCATAGTCGATTACCACTCATTGACTCTAAGAACTTTGAACAGTTCAAAGCTCCAAACAGGACCCGAATCCAGACTCACCAAAGTCTATTAGAAACCCACCATACGCATATCACAGTCGCACTGTTCCGACAAAATTTCTGCTCTACCATGATCTAAAAGTACAACCATAACCACACAATCCAAAACAAGTTGTACACAATGGTTAACGATTCTCAGCTGATCACTGTAGAAAGAACACTACATCTCAACACTAGTTCCTTGTCAACAAGAACAAGCAAAAGCATTCCTCCTAGTCTATCAACTTGACCTCATAGGGAACACAACCCAAATGGTTCAACCATCATACAAAATGAGCCACACTAACTAGGTTACCACGACCTATCATGCTTACTACACTCATACGCACTCTTTTATGGTCTTCCACTGTGGATAATACTAACCCCATCATGTGATTTTTTATTTTTTTTACGGTCCTGAACCGCGTGAGCAATCGGATCCCAAGTTATACACACAGATGTTCCACCTCCCAGAAGGCACGTAGCCATGAACCACAAGTTGAAGGCATGAAAAAGCAAACCCACAATCACTTGATCACGGCGATACAAGTCCTCGAATCATAACTCCATGGGTCACAACACAGATAACGAATCTACAGAGATTTTTTGGCCTCAGTACACAACCAAAACCTGAATCAATCAAGAACCTGTCATCTCCCTCCAACCGAGATGAAACAACACACACCAGACAACCGTCTAGAAAGAAACTCTATCTCTCTCTAGAGATAAGAAAAGGGTCAACAAAACCTATGACCCAATCTCAGCATACTCCCAATACTCACTAACACTTAGCCTCTCAAGAACCCTGTGAACTTTACCTTGAAGCCATATCGACCACAGTCAAACAGTTGCCGTTAACCACGATTACGGTACCCCAAACCATCCGCTGCATCAAGCTCTCAGCTTTCAGATCTCATTCGTGCACAGATACGAACACTACCAATCTGCATACCTTGTACAACACATCACATACCATAGGATTACAAGCTCATCACCAATGATGTACGGAGACATTCATCAACATTCTCATCGCGCCAAAACCTCACTCTAGAAGGTTGCGCTTTCTCACCTAACTCCTGCTAGGAAAATCACAACCACGCCACGACTTTGAGTCTACTGCCTACAGAACTCTCATAGAAAGTGCACGGCACAATACAAAGGGAATTCAATCATGAGTTCTTCTATCCTGAGTTATCAAGACTTCCTTAACCATGCAGACACCTTCTGCACTTCCGCACTTTCTCTTTCAAAGCACACATTGATCACAGGCATCGTAACCCACGATTTCTCACGTATCACCCTAGGCTAGCCAAATCACACGGTATATTATTGAACCTTATTACTCCATACTTCATTCCCATGGGCAATCAACATACCCATCTCTGAACCTAAGGTGGAACACAAACAACCTCATGACATAGCACACCCAGGATACATCGTCTCAGCACTAACCAACCACACTCTCAAATTAGTCTATGGTCCCTTCAAATCTCATGCACCCAGTATGGTTCCCTAACACGATCTCCTGATTATGAAGATAACGACCAAACCACGAACTTATTTTTCCTCAGGGTTTGCAAAGAAATCTTCAAATGTCCCTGTGTTCCTCCTCACTCCGAGAGTATATCAAAATGTCATCTATAAATACAATCACAAATTAGTCTAGAAAACTTTTAAACACTTGATTCATCAGGTCCATAAACACCGCAGACGCATTTGTTAACCCGAAAGGCATCACCACAATTCATAATGCCCGTAACGGGTTCTAAAGGTAGTCTTGGGTACATCTGACTCTCGCACTTTCAATTGATGTTATCCTGACCTCAAGTTTATCTTCAACACACAATCTTTACACACACTTTTAATTATCACTCTAGCCTTACAATCATCAAGATTAATACCGCCACCTGAACCTAATGCATTACTAGGGCTAAACATACCATGTAGACTAAATGCTCCATAGGTATATGCTTTCCTATACCAATCCACACACAACCCTCGTCATACCACAAAATACATTCGCATCTTTTCTTCACATATGTACCACTCACCCAACAATACTTTAACCGTACAGTACTAACTCCTGATTGTAAAATCTCTTACAATCATCATTTAATCCCTTCACACATTCTCTGCCGCATAGCCGAACCAAAAACCCACTTCCGCACTTTTAACTATTTCATCTTACCTACATTTTTACCAAGACACTTGATTCACTCAAGGCCAATTTACAAAAACCATACCCATTAATTCATACAGTTTCACTTATGCTTCCACTATTCTCATCCAAACACTTATTCCTTCCACGTACTCGCACTAAGTTGGTTCGCAACTCCACAAGAAATAATAGAATTATATCACCTCGAGAACCATCATCCCTGTCCTAATCTAAAAACTTAATTCATTCTTGGACCTTCTACACCTTATCTCCTCATCAGGTATAAGCTGGGTGGCATATCGTGTCAACTCTGTAAACTTCATCTAGAATTTTACCACAGTCATCCTTTCTTGTCCCAGGTCGATGAATTTTTGTTCCTTCTCATGCTTATAGTTTATGGGCTTGTACTATACGCCAAACATTTTCTCAAAATGATCCCAAGTGATTCTCTAGGGTACAGGAGGTTCAACTCCTGGCACCAGCATCTTTAAGAAGCATTCCATGGCTTTCCACCAGTGGTATGTTTCTCTCCTAAACATAAAATCTACGAGGTCAAACCTATTATCCGCATCTACCCCCATCCGATCCAGAAGACGCACGACATCCTTCAATCAGTTTTCTACTTCTGCAAGTCTAACGGTTCCTATGAACTTCTTTGCACCTAGATCCTTAAATTGTTTGATTAAAGGGGTTACTGTTCCTCTCAGCTCGCATCGCGATCCAACTCGCGTTCTATTTCGTCAATCTTACAATCACCTCTAATATCCTAGCGATTAGATCAGGTTCCACCAGTCTAACTTGCGGAGATTCTTCTTGTCGTGCCTCACTATACTGGTTCAGATTAAATGACGCTCCGTCCGAGTCTCTCCATGCTCCTTCCAATCATAGGAAAGCTATGACTTAGGGCTCGACACAGGAGTCCAACTTATAGACATAAGGATAAGAAAAATACTGTCTACGAAAGGTTTTAATGACACAAGGTTCATCCCCCTTAATCTGATAACCCATATAGATTTCACAAGATGACATCAACACAAGACTCCTCCCAGGTCATATCCCCAATCTGATAACTTGCTAAGACTTCGTAAACTGAGCGCAACACAAGACCCCTCCCGAGTTATCTCCCTAATCTAATAACTTTCTTAAACTTCCAATTAGGACCCTGCGTCTGCAAATTGCATTTCCCAAACAGACCTCAAAGCTAGTCAGTCAGATACCCAAAGGAAAAGGTATGATAACCCCAGGTCTAAACCACACTTTTCAACAGACCGCGAGATGACACACTTAACCTACGGTCCACCACAGACCACACTCTAACAAGTCTACAGAACCTTTAACCTAGAGCGCTCTGATACCAAAATGTAACACCCCACTCCCACAAGGCACCAAAACTACACAAAAGGATAAGATCCCACCGTAGACTGGCAGCCCAAGAGATGGACAAGGAGTGAACTTTAAACAACCATAAATATCTTAATATCAAAATAGGTAAACATGAGTCACTAGGGATTCACCATCCCAAGGCATACATTACTTCTAAAAGGTAAAAAACCTTTAAATCTTATACATGAAGCTTTTCCAACACTACAACTAAACAAAATAATGACTGGCAAAAATGATTTCCAACACCATAACTAAAACTACTCGACGACGCCTGTGGTACACCAACTCTTAGCCGTTCCTGGTATCTGTAATCACAGAGATTACAGGAGATGGCACTTAGCATTATCATGAATATAAAAGACATTTACTTAGGTAAAGATAATTGAAAACTCTTTCTAAAAATTATTCATCACATTTTCCACCAAAATATAGAAACTGAAGCATTTGGATGAACATGAAAACATCATATATTATATAGAATCTTCTCTGTATTTCAAACAGAAATATGTCCTGGCTCAACAGCCACAAATTTAAAATGCATGACCACTTTCTCAAATCTAGACTCAAACCCCAACAGTACCCAAGTAGTCGTCAACCTCACGACCGGGAGTTCCAACAGTACCGTAACCTCAATTGTCAATGCACGGATAGCAACGTGAAGAAATGATGGCCACTCTTCACCAAGCATGAGTGGTATGTGCTGTCCGAGACTTAGACTGCAACGTCATTAAGGCAAAAACCCCCGCTCAACGGGAAACCTCCCTTATAGAGATAAATAAAAAATTCATAGTTGGGTATCCTCCCTCATAAAGGGATATAAAAGGGTCGAAAACCCTTGTAACTTAGCTCTTTGAAACAACCACACAGCATTAACCATACATTCATAATAACATCATGCTAGCTCGAAATAGCATAGATAGCACACTTGAATTAAAGAAATCATGGGATTTGAAAATAGCAGGTTCATGCAATCATCAAAACTGGCCATAGATCAAAACATGCACTTCAAAGCATTTTCACGCATCATTCAGATAACTTAAGTTCAAGATAATGGCTAAGCACTCTCACCTTGTATAATATGCGTATGAACAGAGCCTCTCCCAGCAAGCTAAGTAGGACCTCTGGGTTCTACAATTTCCATGCCTAACAAGCAAAGCACCACTCGTCCGTTAATACGGAAACCTCCCCCTTTAGCCGATGAAACAAAATTGATTTGGACCGTTGAATGTTTTCTTTGGTTTTAGGGACCATGGTTACTTTCCTGTTATGTTTAAGGGGTACTACGCACTTGCCCAAACCTTAACTTGTTTAAGAATTTAACTTCACCATTTATTACTCTCTTCCAAACCATTAAATTCTAAGATACCGCAGCTACTTGAGGTACTTAGACATGGAATCGGATTATGATTTTTAAACACCATTTAGATAAAAAAAAATTTCTACAACTCTCATGTTTAACACCAAGACCAAAACCTAAAGCGAAAAGGTGAACATTTCATCCTAAGCAAAAACAGTTCAGCATTTTCTCCAGATTTTACCCAAAATTATGCTTCTGTTGCTATCGGTTTTGGGGTATCAAATTAAATCCAAATAAACCCATTGTTTAGTATGCTCTATCACAACATGTCCCCTACAAGTTTCATGTTTTGATCTAAGGGTAGTTGTTTGAACCAAGTTATACTTTTTGGCCATTTTAAAAAGTAGGTTCTATCAGCCACCAAAACTCAGCAGAGCTGATTTTGGAAAGAGGGTTTGAAATGATTTTGGGCTATCATCCCGAGAATTTAAGGTCTGATTTTTAGGTAAAAAGTACTTCAATATGTTAGATACAATGTTCATGTAGATCACTTTTGGAATAGGCCACTAAAAATAGGGGTTTTGGACCATATAAAAATATGTGACAAAATGTTCCTCGAGGGCTGAAAATCAACAGAAAATTTCAGAGGGATTTTGACCTATAAAATCTCAATATTTTGTGCTCATATTCGGTGGGAAGCTATATATACATGTCATCTACAACTTTCATGTTTTGACCAAGGTTCGGATCTCACTTTAAAATAGGGTTTCAAAGTCAGTGATGTTGACAGGTCAGAATTTGACACACTTTGATAAAATTGCAATATCTCGAGTTATGGTTGTTCAAATGAGTTGAAACTTATTTTGGATGAACGATAACACAAAAATATAACTCTGGAAATAAAAATAATGCTTAGATCAGTTTTTTATAGAGAGTTATTGTGTTTCAAATCTCATGACAGAAACATCAAAGTTCTAGAAAATCAAGCCTCTTAGGGTTTAGGTCTTCTACTTGTGTCATGTCATGTTTTTTGTTCTAATTCCTTGCATGCTTGTGTTTCAAACATAAATATCAATACTCCAGCACACTTCGATGTCATCAAACTCAAGGATAACAACATACAACAACATCTCATATCATCCAAAAACTCAACAGCCCCTAATTCCTAACTACGACGCCTTTTCGGTTCGATTTCGCTTCTTGATTTTTAAGAGGATTAAAGGGATGTGTTGGGGGATATTTTGAGGAATATTAGATATAAGGTTTAGAGGTTTGACTTACATGTTTGGGAGATCAAAAGATGGTGGACGATGGATTAGGACTTAGCTTTAAAATCATGGTCGCCAAAGACCCCACTTTTTGGATCCTTCCTTCTTCTTCTTCTCCTTTCTTCTCTCAAACCCACAAGAACACCCAACCCACTCTTTCTCTCTCTATATGCACGAAATTTTGAAGGGGAGAAGAGGTGTTTGGGCTTAGTTTAAATAGGAGGAGGATAGGGAACACATGGGGGACAAAAATACACAAGGAAGCTTCCTTTTCTTCACTTCATTAATAAGGCTTTGAGTTTGATTTGAGTTGAGGTGAGTTGTGATGGCTACAAATTTAGATATGGAGAGGATAGATGTAGCTAGGGGGCTGATTGGGGGGACAAAATCTGAACCCCCATCAATCAAGGGGTTTTTCTCTGCTTGTGTGCCCTTTTGTGCAAAAAAATGCATTAAAAGTTAATTTAATATTTCTTTTTGGTGTCTTTTCCTATAGAGACCAATTATTTTGGTTTGTTTATAATAAATATAGTATTCCCATGTATCATCATAACTCCCATAGTAATTGATTAAATAGATGTAATCTTTTAAGTCAAATTAAGCTACTTTGACAATATCTGACTTTTTGACTTATTTTGTTGTGTATGAACTTTAATAATGATTTGTTTGCTTTTGTTAACATATAGCACCATATTATTATGTATATTACTTGTTCAACATGTATTAGATCATCAAAATACTTAACTTAATACCTTTCAAATCATTTTAAGCTAAAAGAAAGCAAAAAGTCACTTTTTGGCACTCTTCCCATGGTGGTAAGCCACTAAGGGGTATTTTTGTTATTTTTGAAGTTATTTTGTCCACTGCTACTTTATTAGACTTAAATCATTGATTTATGGCATTCATGTGTCAAAATTTAGATTTTTATGACTTTTCGAGCTTAACTCTTGTCTGAAGCAACTTGGTCTTAAAATCTTGAGTTCTTAACCTTAATATTCGGATTTTAATATATGCTGTGTGTTTCCCCCTCTTTCCTAGGTCTCGGGCTCGAAAGGTAAAAGGGTCGAGTTGGTTCTTCTTACCAAACTTAGGTTCGAGATTTTATTTCTTTTGAGATGTTCTTTCTCTTTTTTTTTTTTTTGTATCTTGAGTTTGGGTTATTACAAATTTAATAACTCAAGTTCTCTTCAAAATGATTAGCAATGCTAAAATATGACTATGTCATACCACAACCTTCAGATACCCATTTTTTTTCTAAAAAAATTTCGTTATATGTTGAAAACCCACTTTTTCACAAAAACCAACCAATCGGTACAATACACACATCTCAACCCATGTATATTGAAATAAGTAACCCATAGTCCAAGGGATAAGAAATTTGATGAAAATGTTCAATATTGATGAAAATGACTATTTTCAATGAAAACGGGTGAAAAATGATTAAGAAAATTTGATATACCCTCACTATTTTAATCATAACTTTTTTTACAAAAATAATTTTCTTGTGAGAGTAGTCTTGTTGGAGAGATGACTTCCAGAGCTTCAATTTGAGTAGAAAAAAACTCAATTCGGAGTCTGAACAAAGGAGATACGATCAAAAGAAGTTGGCCATGCGCAGTTAGTCCGCTCGAGCGGACGTCAGGTGCTCGAGCACCCAACTCTCTGCCAGTTGACCACTCGAGCGGACAGGGCTCTGCTCGTGTGCACTGGTGCCCGAGAAAAATCTAGATTTTCCCCTGTTTTGTGTTTCTACCCCCAATACCATTAAATCATCATCAAACATGTTTCAAATCTTGATTTTCACCCCAAAAACATAGGATTCAAGTCTCATAAACCCCATTTGTGCAATAATAACGCAAAATCAAGGTTTATCCTTTCTAAGAAACCTCGTTCCCATCAAACCCAACGCAATACACCCACAAACCTATTAATCTATTCATTAAACTTGAAATCAACTCAATTTTTATACATAGAAACAAAATATCAACCCAAATCTTACGAAACATATTAGAAAATCTAGATTAAGTACCTTGGATTTATTCAAAAGCTAAAAATTCCTTCCAATCATCCCACCTAGGGTTTGGATATTTGGTGTTCTTGCCTCCTTAATGCTTCATCTTCCACCTTTTTGCTCAAAAGCTTAATTTATATCCTCGGTTGCTCTTAATCTAGCCTCAATCTTCAAGATTAGGGAAGGGAGGTTAGGGTTTCACGGGTTTCTCTCTCTAGAGATGGAGAGGAGAAGAGGAGAGGAAGAGAGGAATGTAACACCCTAGTACCTGCCCTAATTGTAGCAATCCGATTTATAATGACCAATGTAGCGATCCAACCCAAACCCTAGCATTAGCGATGGTTAGTTAACAAGATCTTAAGTCGCTAGAAGGATAGTAACCCTAACTCGGCTCGAAAATCGTAATTCGATCCAGAAACCCTGAAGAGATTAAATGCTCAGAGGTAAAACCTTAATTCACATAGAAGACTCTTAATATCCTAAATTAAGTAAATAACATGAAATATTGGAATAAAAATAAAAAATTCTCATAATAAGGGTAAACTTACTATTTTGCCCGTAGTACAGTAAAAAATCTTAAAAATACAAAATTTGACTCTAAATCAGATATTTAAATAAAATTAAGTAATAAAAGACAAAATAATATCAAAAAATAACGAAAGTGACTTTTTTGCCTTTTAAGTTTAAAAATAAGAAAAAGTTGTATAATTAAATATTATTATGACGCAAAACTTTTTATACAATTAAAATACATAATAATATAATAATATAGGTTAACAAAAGCAAACAAATTATTATTTAAAGTCTCTACACAATAAATAAGTTAAAAAATTAATTTTTATCAAACTAGCTTAAATTGATTTAAAAGCCTACACCTATTTAATTAATTACTATACAAATTATGATAATTCATGAAAAGACTAAATTAATTATAAACATATTAACATAATAGGTTTTAGTAGGTTAAGATACCAAAAAGATACATAAAATTAATATTTTATGCATTTTGTTGCACAAAATGGTATCAAAATACAATTTAAAAACCCTAAATTAATACAAATCAGATCTTGAGCCACCCAAGTCTACCATGGCTGAACCCCACTTGCCAAATTTGATTTCTCAATGTCTCAAGTAGCACCCACCTCTCATGCAACCAATAAAAATTGAAGAAAATTCAAAATAAAGCTTGGAAATCAATTATTATGTCTCTAATGCATTTTTATTATAAAAACATAACCAAACACCCTTCTCTACATGTATTTTCTACTGAGAGGGTGAGAGAGAGAGACCTCAAAAATTTCTAAGTGTTCTCAAGAGATAAGGAGAGAATAATGAAGGAAGAAGGAAGGAGAGGCTAAGGGGAGGGAAGGACAAGGCATTGAAGCTAAGACCCTTTGTTCCTGAACCATTTAAGCATCAAAAGAGGTAAGTAAAGTACCTAAAACCTTCTGATATCCTCCCATAAAATATCCCTCAATCTATCTCTATAATCAACCCTAAGAAAATAAAATAAAGAATAACTCAAAAAGGCGTCGTAGGAGTAGTTTATGGGCTGTTTATATATGAACAAGCTTTGCATGTATTTCCATGTTTTTATTTTTGAGTTTTATGACCTAAACATGTTCTGCAGTTTTGGTTTATATGGGTTTATAACATGCATGCAAAGAAACCACAACAATAATAGACACCACATGAGCTAAGCAACTAAAACCTTAGGTAACCGAATTTTTTGGGCTTACCTACACTCTGCCATAAAATTTAAAACATCATAACTAATTGTAGAAAAATAATCTTAAAGTGATTTTTGTGTCTTGACCTAGATGTTTGAGTTATATTGCATACAAAATTGGTTTGAAGTGATTTTGTTGGGTAGAACTCCAGATATGTAATTTGTGTTAGAGAGTGTCAGATCTTGACCATTCTAATTTGTAGACCTAAAAATCCTAAGTTAGAGTGAGAACCGACCTTGAATCAAAACATAAAACTTGTATAGGATATATTTATCGTTTTATCCACAAAACATGAGCCAAACATATGAAGACTTGATAGGTCAAATCCCTTCCCAAAGTCACTATTGAGATTTAGTAACTAACAGACCTCTCTTTCACATATTTTTGTGAGACCTAAAACCTAAATGTTTAGAAGCCAAATCAAAAAATGGTAAACAAGAAAAATGTATCTAACATACTAAACTTAATAAGGAGCAAAAATCAGCCCAAAATACCATCGGATGATACCCCAAAGGTTTTGAGCATTCTCTGTTAAAAACACATTCTGCAGACCTTTTTTAAACTAACTGAACCCTTTTAATAAATTGGCCAAAATCTCAAACGTTTTCCAAACCCCTTGCCCTAGCACAAAACATGACACTTGTAGGAGACACCTTAAACTAACACCACACCAAAAATCGGACCTATAGCCTGTGAAAACCCGGTACGAATTTATTTTATTGAATTTTTCTTTAGTTAAATATTGTGGTATGACGAAAGTTAGAATAAGAGTTTTAATAATTTGGACATTCGTGAATAAATTAATGAGTTTTGGAATAATTTTAAAATCTAAAATAACGAGAAATTTTGATAGCATGCTAATGGAAAAAGTTGAAATAAGGTCATGAGAATGAGGTTGGAGATTGGGTTTTATTTTAATGGAATTTGATAAATTTATGGTTCAATGATCACTGCTCGAGCGGAGGAGGTCCGCTCGAGGGGGGCTATCGGGATGAGTATAGAGAGTTCTTGAGCCTTGGAGAGGATTTGGAAAAAATATATAAATATATATATAACACATAACTAAGCCACGTGAGAACCCATTCTCACTTCTCATCTCTTCCTTCTCTCTCTCCTCTTGAGAGAAAATCCACTCAATTCTCAAAACCCTAATTCTCTATCACTCAAATTGAAGATGGAGGCTTGATTAGGAGAGATCAAGGGAAGATGCCAAGCTTTGGAGCAAGGAGAGTGATGATAAAGCTTTGAGGGAGAAAGAAAACTCAACATCCAAGCCATATGAGGGAAATTTGAAGAAATCACAAGCTTTCGAACAAATCCAAGGTAAGATCTAGATTATCTCTTATATTTTGCTTAGATTTGGGTTGATATTTTGTGTATATGAGTAGAGATTGAGTCAATTGCAGGCTTAATTAACATATTGATAGAGTTGTGTGTGGGTTGAGTTAGTTTTCATGAAATTGGAGGTTCTTGGGAGATGATTATCCATGAAATTGAAGATTACTTGTGTTAAGAAGAAGTTTTGAGACTTGAATCTAGTGTTTTTGAGTTAAAATTAAAGATTTTAAGCTTATTTGTAAAGGGTTATGTGTTTGGAGGTTTGAAACTCAAAACAGGGGCAAATCTGGGGTCCTCTCGGGCACCAGCACGCTCTAGCGAAGCCCTGTTCGCTCGAGCGCTCACATGGCAGAAGGTTGGGTGCTCAAGTGCCCGACGTCCGCTCGAGCGGACTGACTACACAGGGTTAACTTCTTTTGATCATATCTCCTTCATCTGCACTCCGAATTGGATGATTCTTATACTCAAATTGAAGCACCGAAAGTCCTCTTTCCAACAAGACTACTCTCACAAAAAAATTCCTTTTGTAGAAAAAGTTATGATTAAAATAGTGAGAGTATGTCAAAAGTTTAAAATTATTTTTTCACCCATTTTAGCCAAATGTTCTAGAGAAAACTTATTTTCATTGTTATTGGTTCTTTTTACTAAATTTTTAGTCTAATAAACTCGTGGTACACCTATGTATATACCTAAATTGAGTTGGGGAGCATGCATTGGGTAAATTGGTTGAGTTTTCTTTTACAGTAAAAACGGATGATATCTATAAATACATGATGGGTGTATACAATTTTAAAATAATGCGATCTTCTTACTATCTACCTTGTGTTATTGGTGCTTGGTGACATTGAACTAATAATGTGAATTATGAGAAATCATATAATGAGAGTTGTGATACACGTGATTTGATAATTTCATGAAAAACGTGGGTTTGGAATCAAAATGTTGTTTAATGGTAATAATTAGGAGAGGAACCGTTTGTGGGTTGGACTCCCAGATTTTTAACCAATAATGATCCGTATGGATTGATGTGGATTAAGTTGGCCTAGCGGGTCCGCAGTGAAAGACCAAAAACATGCGCAAGATGGGGACCACGTGCCCACGGGTTAGCCCCCGAAACGTGGTATTGTGTCGTGGTGAGTTGTAAAGCAATCTATTTCGTAATGGCTTCGCGTAGCCTATTGGGATTAATAGGGAGAAATTTCTATAAGCTACCCCTAACACCGGTTCATTAGAGAAAATACGATTTTGTAAAAATTGAGAAATTGAAATGAATGATTTATAGATGGAAAACAATGAGATAAATGGGAGTAAATTTTGTGAGCGTGAGTGTGTGTGTTAAAAAGGAAAGGATTTTAATTATGTGCATATTTATTTTGGTTACACCAATCACACCTCACAAATAATGCATTAAATATGAGTTAATTGTTATCCTACGAGCTCCGGCTCATGTATATATTTCAAACAAATTTTAGGTTTCGAAGAGCGACGTGGCACCAAAGCTATGGATGCTTCTGGATGGGACTAGTAGATGAAGTTACATTGTCTTTTGTTTGTTGTACATAAGAAAATGAAAGTGATGAAATGAAAGTATTATTGAATGTTGAATGAATGTTATCTCAAACATTGTGGTAAACCTGGGAATGTAATTTTGGAACTTTAATCGTTTTGTTAAGACCGTTTAATGTTATATTCAATATTTTTGTCTTGGAGTATTACCTTTGGATATATTTTATGTATATCATGTTTTGGGGTTAGTTCACGGACCTAGGTTTGGGTCGTGACAGAAATTATATCAGAGCTCTAGGTTCGGATACCTAGGAGCTATGGGAAGTGAGGGCGACCTTTTATAAGAATTGTTTGGCGATCATTAGGCACCACTACACGGCATGATTTGTGTGCTTGCATGGGATTGTAGTTGTATTGCCTTGCGCATGCTATGTGTTTATATGAGCATGGAGGTTGAGTCTTGGAGTGATGTAGCTTGCCATTTAGAGTCTAATAAACTACTTTGGGGTTCAAAATAGAAAAGCGGTTAGCTGACGTTCTTTCTATGAGAAATCTGAATTAGTTGCTCAGATTGTCGCATTACTTTGGGGCTTTCCCTCGGTATGTGTTTATGAGTTAGTGTGATTAAGCTTGAGTGCGGTTAGCCCTGTTTGCATTTAAAGGTTAAATTTGTTTAAAAGAGAATGTAGATTTTTTTACGAGTTATCTATTGACAATCATTCTCTTTTCGTATAGTGTTGCCTCCTAGGCAAGAAGGAGGTAGAGGTAGAGGTCGCAGTCGTGGCCGGGGGCGTGGGAGAGCACCAGTTCCTGAAGAAGGGGATGCCAACGCCCCGCAGGAACCAGTTGGGGTTGCAGAAGCAAATCAATAAATATTAAATACTTTGAGAACTTTGATTGGGGCTGGGGCTAACCAAGGGGGAGCACGAGATGCGGACACAAGAACTGCAATGATGATAAGAGAGTTTCGACGCTTGAATCCTTATACTTACGCTGGGGAACCTGACCTTAGACTGGCAACAGAATGGTTGAAGGTAGTCACCCAGATCTTAGATGCTTTGCAAATAGTGGAAGACAACCTTAGGGTTGGTTTCACTACTTTTCAACTCCGAGAAGAAGCAAATGACTGGTGGGATTTGCTAAGACGATAACGGACGGTACATGGGCAGCTTTTGCAGCGGTATTCCTAGAAAACTATTTCTCCGAGTCTATTCGATATACATATAGAGAGGAATTCCTAACGTTGATACAAGGAAATATGTCCGTTTTGCAATATGAATCGAAGTTCACAAGCTTGTCAAAGTTCGTGCTAGAAATGGTGTCAACGAAAGAATTAAAGGCCCGGAGTTTCGAAAGGGGTTTATGACCCGCAATCTGAGAGAACGTGGTAGGGTTTCGCTTGAGGGTTTTTTCAAAAGTAGTTGAGACAACCATGGTGATAGAAAGTACTGTGGCAGGCAATCGTAAGATCATAGAAAGGAGGCAAACATCGGTGGTTAGAACAACACAATCTGAGGGGCGACCTTATAAGAGACGAAGATCGGAATAGGGCAACACTAGTTCGGCACCACAGAGATCTTATCAGACCCAACACTCCGTACCCACCCCATCTGTGGCCCCGACGGCACGTTTGGAGCGAGGGGAAATTGTATGTTTTGTTTGTGGGGAGCAGAGGCACCGGATTAGAGAATGTTCGCAAAGGAAGCAAGCACCAAGACAACAACAAAATTTGACACTGGGCCAATCTTAGGAGAGGGGACCGAAAACTATGTTTTTAGTATTTAATTATATTTTTAATAAAATTAGTTTTTCATTTTATGAGAATCTTTATGAGCATTGTATGTATATCATTTATTTGTTATGCA
>JAOTRH010457782.1:0-29178 GCA_034768845.1 Heliamphora exappendiculata | reverse complement strand
TACTTTTAAACCACGACATAGCCCTACTACTAAATGAAGAGGCAGAGTTGGTAATAGGTGTTATGATTATTCTATCTATGTCTACTTCAGTTTTATAATAATTATATAAATTATTTAATTTAGTCATTATTAAATTAATGGTGAAAGAAAATTTTTTAGTATTTTTATCACTATTATATATTATTTTTAATTATTCCCCATAAAATATCAAATTTTAAACGTGAATCTATTACAATACCAAAACAAAAAATAAGTGATAATGTTTCAAAATACTTATCAAATTTAAATTTTATAGCAATTTAGATCTTCAAAATCATCAAGTACAAAGTATGTTTGAAAAGTCATACAAATATTTACTAATTAAATAATAACACGATATACTGTAGGGTAATATATATTACAAAAAAAAATTTGTTAACCTATGAAAAACTTCTAAAAAAAATTATTAGAAATTTTAGTAATAATCCAATCATAATCACTCGGGGTTGTTATAAAACAACTAGGTGCACTATTTTATAATTGTACAGTATAATAATGTATAACTTTTTTATATTTAGTAACAACTTTTAAAAGTTAATAAATGGAATCCCATCTACAGGCATATCTAAATTAATATTCTTTTTTTTTCATACACAGGTGTTTAAAATATTTTTTTATATAATTTATTCATTTGTTGAGTATAATTAATATTATGTACAATATTATAATTTTATCAATTGATGAAGATAATATAGTTAAACAATCTTGTACAATTAAATTTAAAATATGAGCACAACAACGCACACAAAAAATATCAATACAAATAGAATTGAAAGATTAATCAAGCAACATTTTTAAATGTCATCCAGCTACATTATTTGTAACATTATCTAATGAGATTGAAAATATTTTTTTAGAAATACCTCATGCTACCAATTCATCATAAATAACAAGTGAAATAGTCACACTAGCATGTGAAGTCTCTATCATTTTGAACGATATTATTTTTTTATTTATTTTTCATTAATCATCTACATAATGTGAAGTTAATGATAAAAATCACGTATGAGATTTATAATGCCACAAATTAGAAGTTAAACAAAAATTTTTGTTAAAATATTAAAAAGAAAATTCAAATTTTCAGAATGTTGCTTATAATATTTCATAAACGGGACGTCCCGTTTAGTAGTTGAAGATAAAAATTTGATATATTGAGAATTAAATTCGCTTTGTACCATTTCTATAAAATTATGTTTATCAACAAAAGTAAAAATATATTATGCTCAAATCATATAATCTACAACTTCATTATGAGCATGCATGTGAAGGACCATAATTAAAACATACAAAATTTTCATTAAAATTTTTATTTAATTACATTTAAATTCTAATATCTACTTGATTTTCAAATTTTTTTTAGACAACTATTATGGTGTCTATTTAAGTAACTAGCTCCATCATTTGCATGACCAATAAATAATTTTTTACATAAAAAATATCGTGCTTTTACATAATTATTTTTCCATTAATAACTACTTCTACCTTTTCATAATTTTTTTAAACATTAGAAGTTAATTTTATAGAATTAAAAGATGATGATGAAACTATTGGAGGTGCTAATGATGTGTTAGAAAATTGTAGAGAACATATAGATTCAATTCTCATGTTTTTATCTTTCTCATTTATAGTTAGTAGATTATTACTATGAGCCATGCTAATTTATAAGACTTAAAATTTAATTAAATAAAAAATAATAAATTAAACTAATAAATTATAAAAATACAAATAAATTCAAAAATAAATAAATTATATATTTATAGAAAATAAATATGTTCGTTGTTAAACTTGAAACTTGAGATGTAGAGCCATAGGCACATACTGTGTACTGAGCAGTCTGAACCACTGTGCACCACAATAGCATTGAGCAATTTGTGCATCAAGACCAACGACACAATTTTTATTTTTTGAATAAATATTACGTTATTGATTTTATTTATATTTTTTAATTAAATTCGTTTATTATGTAAAATTTATTAAATGTGTTATTTAAATAAAAATTAATATTTATTTAATTATATTTAAATTTATTTAATATTTTAAATTTATTCAGGCTGTGAGTTGAAATGGCAATTAATTTTGGCCTCACAAGTCACAACAGAGTCACAGATTGGCATTACCCGTTGGAGAGTGAGAGTGAGAGTCGTTGGCGTTGCCCGTTGGAGAGAGAGAGAGAGAGAGAGAGAGAGAGAGAGAGAGAGAGACTTTTCAAATTTCAATGGCAACTTGACATGACAAGTCATACCACATGTCATAGTCTCGTAGATAAGCCTGTCCTATTCCTTTGCTAAATGCACAAATTCATTACAGTTGGACAATGAATTACCACTGGTTGATGGAAAAGTTGACGACGCCAACTCGGGTTGATGGAAAAGTTGGAGTTGGAGAATTTCCACCGGTCACTGGCTCACCGCTGCTATGCCGCTTCAGCTCTTCCCTTGCATTGGGCTCTCCAGCGGGCCAATCGGGCTACCGGGCCAGACTAATTAGCTAGGCTGAATTTTTATTCTTATACTCAAGTTCGGTTTGAACACCATTTTGCGGGCTGATCTGGCCTTAATACTATTTGAACAGGCTTGGTTCGTTGCTTGGACTAGACTTTGGCTTAACAGAGCGAGCGAACATAGACTAGGTAACGAGTTAACGGGTAAAATAATAACCCTTAGTGTTATTGTATTAACATGAAATACAAGACAAGCCAATAAAGTTATTTACTCTCATTCTCTCCTCTCCTTGTTTCCCTTTATGCATTTTAATATATTTTCATAGTAACAAAGCCATGCGTTAGTCTTAGGAAACCCAAAAAATGAATAAATTGAATTTTAAAATAATAATAATAATAATAATTTTTAAAAAAATTTAAATTTTTTTTAATTTCACAAAATAAATATGACAATAAGCATAGATAAGATAGCAGCAGTGAAATTAAATGGATAAGAGAAAAAATTAAATCAGACGCTAATGATTTATAATGGTTTGCCTTCTTTTAAACCTACGTCCACTCTTCAAGACTCCCCTTAAGAATTTGCACTATATACGAACTCTTCACATGTGCATTCAAAAACTTTTTACAGCTTGAAATTTTTTTTACAAATACTTCATATTTTTCTATACCCTCTTCAGTTCTTTTTAAGAAGTGCTGAACACTCTCATAAATATAACAAGGGTAACTCACCCTACTTTATAATAAATGTGATTGAAAAACTTGAGCAATAACTTACAAACACTCACTTACAAGAATCTGATAATAAATGCACAAAAAAGTAAGTGATGTTTTTGGGCTGGATGAGTAAATGAGCTTTTAATAATCAAAAGGAGATTTTATAGCTTTCAATGTATTTAATAGAATAGTAATCCAGAATTTTAAAACTCTGAAATTAACTCCTTTTATAGCCAATCCACTGAATTAAATGACCGTTGGTGGTGGAGATAATTAAAACTGTGAAAACGTTACCGTTTGAACTAGCGCTATTTTTGAAATCTGTCACAGGTATCGATACAAAGCTTCTTGGTGTCGACACGAACTGGTCTTAGCCTTGGTTTTCGAACAAAAGTGTCGACTCATTCTTCATGAGGTGTCGACCCAACTTTTAGATTTTCAGCACCAACACTTTGTTGTCGACTCATAGTCAATTCGGTGTCGACCCATTCATTTCTTCAGTTCTCTAACTTGAAGCTTGGTGTCGACTTATATCAGAATTGGTGTTAACTCAAGGTTTCATGTCTTCTCTAGTGTTGACTCATGTCTTTGTTGGTGTCGACCTAATTGAGAGACTTTAGATACTGAAATTTTGGTGTCAACATTTCTCATCTTTAGTATCGATTCAACCAACCGACTTTGGCTACTAAAAAAATGGTGTTAACACTTGTCTACGTTGGTGTCGACCCAGCCAAATGACTTTGGCAACTAGAATATTGGTGTTAACCCTTGTCTTCATTGGTTCGACCCAAACTTCTGGTTCTCTAGAAGGTGCCGTTGGTATCGACTCATCTCTTTATTGGTATTGACACATATAGGTTAGAGTCCTGGAGATCACTTAATGTCTTGGTGTCGACTCATTTATTCTTTAGTGTCGACACAAAAATCAGGAAGTCTAGAGGATCTCTTGGTGTCGACCCATGTGTACATTGGTATCGATATAAGTTGATTCCCATCAAGGTACTAAGGTGTCAACCCATGTGCATGTTAGTGTCGACTCATCTTGCTCTTTGGGCCTTGACTTAGTATCGACACAGGTTGTAGCTGGTGTCGACTCAACTTGGATCCCTGGTCTAATACTAGGGGTGTCGACACAATCGATTATTGGTGTCAATACACATTTGTTCTCCTGAAACGTCTAAGAAAAGCGTTAGAGGTGTCGACCCTAAACCTTAATGGTGTCGACACACTTGAATTTGTCAAGCGTGTTTTTCCTGTAAGTGTCGACCCAAAAATCAATTTGTGTCGACACAAAAGTTCTATATAAGAATACTGAGTGTCAACCAATTTAGCACTAAGTATTAGCACAAATAGCAAAAGGTGTCGACTCATTAACATATAGTGCCGACTCAAGTGATCCCCCAGACTCTGACCTATATGTGTCGACACCAACGGGACACACTATTGGGATAGGCCATAAGCACGGCTGCTTATATAAGCTCATTCATCTCTACATTCCTTCTCAGAGTTCTTCTGCTCATACCACTACTTCCACTGGTACCATGTCATCTCTCAGCCTTTGGCATTCCCGTTTAAGTCATATGTTTTTTCGTCTTTCATTATCCTTAGTTTCAAGTGGTCAATTATGCAATGTTCAAGATGAAAAAGTAGATTGTTTGCCATGTCAACTTGCTAAACGACCTGCTACATCATCTAATGAAAGTAATTTTGTGTCTCTTACACCTTTTAATCTCATTCATTTAGATGTTTGAGAACCCTCACCTAACTCTACCATGGGAGGATCTAAGTAGTTTGTTATCTTTATTGATGATTTTTCTCAGTTCACTTGGATATTCCTTATGAAAAATCAATATGAATTATCCTAAATTTTGTATAATTTTTTAAACATGATCAAAACAGTTTTCGCGTAGTATAAAAGTTGTTCAAGCTGATAATGCCTATGAATGTAAAGAAACCCAATTTATGAGATACCTTTGTTAAAATGGCACTATTTCTCATTATTCCTACCTAGGTACATCTCAACAGAATGGTCATGCTAAGTGCAAACATCGCCATCTCTTGGACATTGTTCATTAACTCCTAATATCTTTGTGTCCTGAATGTTTTTAGAGTGAAGCTACTCTCGCTGCTGCCTACACTATAAATTGTGTTCCATCTTCAATCATCAATAACTAATCCTCATATGAGTGTTTGTATGGAAAGCCCCCTAACTATAATGATCCTTGTGTTTTTGGGGTGTGCTTGTTTGTTCAACTCCAACCGCATGAACACACCAAATTGGAACCTCGACCTCATTTTTTGTTGTTTATTGGGATATGATATTAAACATAAAGGTTACAGATGTTGGAATCCTTTTTTCAAACGCTTTCATGTGTATCATCCTATAGTCTTTTGGTAACATAAAATGTTCTCCTCCATGTCCAAGTTCCATCTGTAAGCTACTCCAATTACATCTTTATTTACTGATCCAACTATTCATTTGTCTTCTGATGAGCTTGACACAGGCCCTGTTTTTGAGATCATTTATGTCACGCCCCAAAACCCAGGTCACGCGTACCGCCTATGAACAATCGCTTTAAGATATCGCAATCCACCAAAACCATTCGAGCCCAAACGGGTCAAAGAATGTAACTTGAAGACGAAGTTAAAATATTTGAAAGACGCACTTTCGATGGTTTATTTTATGAAAAGAATAGCCCAAAAGACTAAGGTCACGGTCCCCAAGAGGCAAGTGTTAAAACAAATAAATAAAAAATTTTAAAAATTGCCCAGACCGCTCGATCAGTAAAAAGACTGCTCGAGTGGTCCTTGCAAAGACACTGGCTTTCCAACAAAACACAAAATAGAATGTTTGTAGAGATCGCTCAATAGACTGCTCGAGCGGTCTATCGAGCGGACTGGCACTGGACCCATTTTCAAATCATTTTCTTGAAAACCCAACACTTGAACCTTTTCCAACCTTATTGAAAAGCTTTTGAAGCATAACCAAGCCCACAAAAATATGGTAAAACAAGGCTCAAAATCCTCCCTCGAGGCACAAACGTTGATATAAATCATGAGATCAACCGAAAACGATTTATTAAAACGTTGAACCAACCAAACAAAAATCGTTTCATGCACCTAAGAAACTTAAAACAACTAAACCGAGATTCCTCTCGTCATCATGCAAACATACATACATTGGCACCACAACCACAAAGATTACAATACGTATGCTTTCAATACTAAACATATTACATCAATACATGATCCATTAACTACAGATAATAACAATCGATCAATAAAACTACTAAAAACGACAAAGAGAGTTTTGTCTTCGCCTCTATCGGAATTCACTGAGATAACCAACGTGATCAACTATGTTACCTGAAAAATTTTTAAATCCCACAACGTGAGCTAAAGCCCAATAGAAACAGACTATTAAGAAGTAAAAACATAATATAAAATCACGAATTATATAAACAACTCGACTACACAAGCCTCAAAACGATTTTTCTATTCTTAAAATCACAAATTTTTATAAAATCCTATAACATCCATAGTTTATCAAATGTAAGCAACATGTTATTTCCAACCAGGTTTTCACAACCCACTATGATTCCTATGTATCGACTCTGTCATATCAGGGGCAAAGGTAACAACTATAGATTCTCGTCGATTAGCCTAAGTTTGAAAAATTCAATGACCCGCTAGATAATGACAAATTCTATTCGGTGTTACAACAACAAACGTCTCCCACTATGGCAACTACTTCATTTGTGGGGATCAACCTGAAGGAACAAAGCACCTACTTGCGCAAAATTTTTGAACTTTCACCAAGGAGGAATGTCGACCCAAGTACACACACATTGTTACGGCGTATCTATGGAGTCCTTAAAAATATGAAGCTCAACTACGAAAACGTTTGTAAATACATATAGTCATATACAAAACGTTCAACGGCATCCAGCTACGTCATCCATATAACTATGAAAATCGACTAACGTTTTCAAAATACTTCCACCATCTCAACCGAATCGTTTAAAACCAAGGCTCAATCGCAAGGGTTAGTTTCAAACCTCTAAAAACCATGCTTTTGCAACATTTACATAAATCCTTCCGATTTTCAAACTCATTTTTTGAAAACCATGGACACACACTTTCACCAACTTTGTAATAAATCACAAAAATGCATAACATGCTTTTTATCCAACAAAATGAGGTTTAAACATAAAGTTAAACATATATAGCATTTTAAAATGGTAAAAACGAGTATAAATCACATGTAGTACCCTTTTAAAGTAAGATAGTCTAGAATCCTACCTCGTAGTGTTAAAAACTCGAAACTTAACACACCAGTGAAAAATCAAAGTCGCCATAACGAGATTCCGTTTGAATGAACGCGAAATCCACGGCAAGGATATCAAGGATCTACTATCTCAATGTAAAGATCCGAACTCAAATCAAGCCAAAAGTTAGAGAGAATGCAGAGAGTCTGATTTTTCTTTCAAGAGAGAGAGAGAGAATGAAGCTTGCAAAAGAAACTTTAGTTCAAAAACTAAGGCTATGAGCTATCTTATACCCAGCCCACGTAGACCACTCAATCGAGGGGCCTTGCCCTAAAAAGAATAACTTTTATTACAAGGCCCAAGCAAGACCGAGATTGAAATCCACATGTATAAAATATATAGAAATATGCTTTTCTATAACGATTAAAACGATAACCAATACATCATGTATTAATAATACAAAAATAAAAGGAACCGGATCTCACAACTCTTTCCCCTTAAAGAATTTTGCCCTTGAAATTCAATACTAGACCTCGAGTCAACTGCTTTATCATCGACTACCAATGTCACGACCCATTTCTAAGAATGGCGTCCGTGATCGGCCAATGAGTTAAACCCACCCGATGCCTCTTATTAAAATTTTCTTTTTATAATTTATGGAAATAAACGACATTATTTTATTTACTTCAAAAAAGCTAAGACAATACTTTTACAAAATTTCCCAGAGCTTACTAGTGCAGACGTAAAAAATATCATGTTCACGAGTACATAAGAGAAAGCATAAGGCAACAAAAGAAGAAGTAACATGATGTATCCACTCCAGCTGGTTTATTTTAAGTATCACCTGAAAAATAGTTTTAACAACAACATTAGCAAAGCTAGTGTGAGTGCATAGATATCTGAGTTATTATTCGTTTTTTATTTTTAAGATGATGTCCGAATAAACGGTTCTATTAGAAATTTGGGGAGCTACCCCGCAGTGAAAAATGATCATTTTCTAGTAACTTGGCTGTGACCTGCCGCCCTTATTACATCACCTTGCTGGTATATTTTATCGTCCCCCAGCGACCAAGACGCCGTTTATACTATCATTCTTATCTTTATAACATTACATTTTCATAATTATTTTCAACAATAATTATGGTGCGCCTCAAAATCATTAGAAAGCGATAATCAAAAACTCAACTAGCCCATATATCATAAGACTCACTTGATTTTAAAGTTTGATTAGAAGTTTCAAAATCTGAACACAAAAAAGAGAACTGAACTTAGTATGATTGATGTAAAATTCTTTTAAGGTCCAATAAATTATCTGAGCCTAAAATGTTTGGTTAAGGCTAACTAAAAGTTCTTAGGTTTAAAACTACTATTATTTTTTTTCATAAAAGAGTTGTTTTAGGGAAGCAAATTTAAACACCGATTTTTAAAAAAAAACATGATTTAATCTAAAGAATAAAAACAGTTTATCAAACTAGCTTAAAATTTTAGAATTCATTATTTAGTTGTCATTATTTTTAGCTTTTCGTTTAAAATAAAAAAAAATTCAATAATTAACACATAATTAACAAGCCACACTGATGAAGGCTTCAAAAATATCAAATTCTTTCTGACTCATACCTTACCACGTTCTTTTAATAACCACGACTCGATTTTTTACAACTTGTATCCTCAACACGAGTGGACAATCGGGCACCAACTTTAAGAAATTTGAGTAGTTCAAAACGCCAAGCAGAATGCAAATCGAGACTCACAAAAGATATATCAGAAACTCACCACGTGAACAACCCAATCACAAAGGTTTCAGCAAATATCTCACTCTAATAAGAGCTAAGGGTGTCATCATTCCCATACAAACCAAAACATACATTATGCATCGATCAAACGATCCTCAGCCAATCTCTACAGAAATAGGCTCAACATTTCAACACTAACTCCCCCTTCAAAAGGGATAGGCATTCCCGGTCTACCACCCGATAACTCAAGGAATACAACCAAAATACTCATAGTCTTACGGTAGAGCAAACAAACTTCCACCGAGAAATCACGAGAAATCAATTTTACAATCACACAGTCACGGTACTACAAGTTCCCAAAGCACCATCAAAGGAACCACAACAAGGATACAAGATCCACGGAAATTTTCATCTCCCTAAGAAACAGCCAGACCAAGAATCAATCAAAGATCCCAACATTTACATCCAACAAGGATGAAACAACTCATACATGGTAACCGTCCATAAGATAACTCCCTCTCCGTCTAGAGGAAAGAAAAGGTCAACCAGAAGCTACCTCTCAACACCATTATCTTTTTCGTACTCATCAAATACTCGATTCTAGAGAACACCATACATTTGTTCTTAACTTGACATCGACTACCATCATACAAATATTGTCGACCCCAATCGATAATCATACCATGTGTCAAACTTGGTTCTCAAACCTTCACCCTGTTCATACATCCCGAGTACCATGAACTGCCTTATGCCCCATACTACGCATCTCGTAGGGGTATACATAGAGGCACGATGCCAAACACTCCCATCACACCAAAACCGCACCTCACAAGGTTGCAATACACTAACCTGACTCATAATAGGTAAACAATAGTCACATTACAGCCTCAAGCCCACTGTTTAGGCAAACCCACAAAGAAAGCGTAAGGCGCTTAATCGAAGAAGGCCAAATTTGAGACCTCTCACCCAGAGTTACTCATAACTCTCACGACTGTACAAGCATCCTCTATACTTCACTCTCCAAGCATAAGATTGACTACGTACATATGGGATCCACAATCTTTGCCTACCAACCTTAAGTCACTCAAACCATATGGCGCACTGTTGAACTTTACTACTCCACTTTTCATTTTCATGGACAAAACAACGTACCCACCTCTAACCCCATATTCAAACATAAACAACCTCTATCCCTTCAATAAATATCTCAAGACACATCACACTCATGATACATCATCTAAGCACTGAGCCAACCACACCATCAAACCCCTTCATGGGTTTCTCAAATCTCATGCACTTAGCACTTGCAAGGGAGACAACAAAGCGACCATGTCATCCTGTACAAGATCTGATACTACTCATATCTTAACCTCATCCAGGCACACCCTTATACTCACCCAACACAGTTTCCAAACACGATCTCCGAACTATAAGGATAATGATCAAACCATAAGCCTTTATTCATGTGAAGTTCCCAAAGGACTAATACTCGTCACATGTTAGAATCGTAACTAAAATTCATACACGTTCCAACACATTTGTGACTTCACGATTAATCGACCGAGCACATTTTTAAGCTTACGCACCCCTAACTCAACTCCCGAGTCTCAATAAGAAACACGATGTCCAAAGCTATCGTGTATTACTTTAACTACTAACAACACCTAACAAGTAATGGATAACCCCCAAAATCCCTCTTTTGTTATGCAATTTCAAAACACGCTAGGCCAAAGATTACTATGCTGTCATTCACTATGTTTCCATCCATACTATATTCCCAAGTACGCAGCTCATGACATAGCATGGCTCATGACGAGTATAACACGCCTACAACCATATACACAAAATCTTAAACAAGAGGGATTATTACCATCCCACAACCCAATCATAACAGATGATCTCTAAGGGGTCTCAAACGCCCTATCGCACCTAATCACAAAGTCACTAGTAATACAACTTACCTCCTGAAAGTATTACTCCCCAAGAAACGTCCTCTACCATGACCAGCCAATTATCTATGCCTCAACAGCACCGGAACAAAACCATAACCATACGAATGTATAACAGGTAACTAACTAAGGCCGACATAACCTCAAGCAGTTACCCCCAATTTTCGAGCAAGTTCCATAACACACCAAGTGATCAACACTCAACCCATAACCTTACCTCACAGCAATCGACAACAACTGGGTCACACCTTCATGACCAATACTAAGACCCCGACCACGACCGTATCCTCTTTGAGAAAACACGGTTCATATATGAAAGAGATATAGAACATAACAACTTAAGGTTTGATACATCTTGTTATTTCTAACACCTGTCATATAATCATGCTAACACTTAACCATTCAAGATCATGTTAAATAAATTTTGCGTACCAAGGAGCACCAACAAAAGTGACGGGTCAATTTGGGCAACCTACTTAGATTTCTTGCTAAAAAGTACGTCGGCCAAATTCATTTCTAACTTGGCTTTTAAGTATGTTAATCCAAACGCCCGAAGGCAAGACCAATCAATCCTAAGGTCCAACCTCCATACTCATGTATACACAACATCCTTATACTCAATAGGTAAGCATACTCATGTGATCAAAACATTTAAACACATACAATTAAACACATACAATCAAGCACATGCAACCATCCTCACAGGGTGATGAAACCTCTCTTATGGTTCTTAGGTATTCGAACCTAGAGTTCTGATACCAAGTTGTCACGCCTCAAAACTTGGGTCACGCGAACTGCCTATGAACAACCGTTTTCGGATATCACAGTCCACCAAAACCACTCGAGCCCAATGGGTCAAAAAATGTAACTTGAAGACGAAATTAAAACATTTGAAAGATGCATTTTAAAGGGTTTATTTTATGTAAAGGAATAGCCCAAAAGACTAAGATCACGATCCGCAAGAGCCAAGTGTTAAAACAAATAAAAAAAAATTTCAAAAATTGCCCTGACCGCTCAAGCGGTCCTTGTAAGGACACTGACTTTCCAACAAAACACAAAACATAATATTTACAGAGACTGCCCGCTAGACCGCTCGAGCGGTCTATTGAGTGATCTAGCTCTAGACCCATTTTCAAAATATTTTCTTGAAAACCCAACACTCGAACCTTTTCCAACCTTATTGAAAAGCTTTCAAGGCATAACCAAGCCCACGCAAACATGGTAAAATGAGGCTCAAAATCCTCCCTCGAGACACAAACATTGATATAAAGTACGATATCAATCAAAAATAATTTATTAAAATATTGAACCAATCAAACAAAAACTGTTTCATGTACCCAAAAAAATTAAAACAACCAACCTGAAATTCCTCTCGTCATCAAGCAAACATACATGCATTAGCACCACGACCATAAAGATTACAATACATATGCATTCAATACTAAACATATCATATCAATACATGATCCATTAACAACCGATAATAACAATCGATCAACAAAACTACTAAAAACGACGATGAGAGTTTTGTCTTCACCTCCACTGGGGCTCACTGAGATCAACCCATGTGATCAACTACTTCACCTGAAATTTTTTTATATCCCACAACGTGAGTTGAAGCCCAATAGGAACAGACTATCAAGAAGTAAAAGTATAACATGCAATCACGGATTATATAAACAACTCGACTACATAAGCCTCAAAATGATTTTTCCATCCTCAAAATTACAAGTTTTTATATGATTCCATAACATCCACAGTTTATTAAATGTAAACAACATGCTATTTTTCAATCAGGTTTTCACAATCTACAATGATTCCTATGTACCGACTCTGTCGTACCAGGGACAAAGGTAACAACTATATGCTTTCGCCCATTAGTCCAAGTCCAGGGCATCCAATGACCCGCTAGGTTATAACAAGTTCTATACAGAGTAACAACAACAAACGTCTCCCATTAGGGCAACCACTTCATTTACGGAATTAACTCGAAGGAATGAAACACATACTTGCACAAAATTTTTAAACTTTCAACAAGGAACAATGTCGGCCCAAGTACATACACATTTTTACGACACATCAATGGAGTCATTAAAAATACATAGCTCAACTATGAAAACGTTTGTAAATACTCATAGCTATTTACAAAACATCCAATGACATTCAGTTGCGTCGTCCATATAACCATGAAAACTGACCAATATTTTCAAAATGTTTCCACCATATCAACTGAATCATTTAAAACTAAGGCTCAACCCCAAGAGTTAGCTCCAAACCTCTAAAAATCATGTTTTCACAACATTTACGTAAATTCTTCCAATTTTTAAACTCATCTTTTCGAAAACCATGGGCATACACGTCCACTAACTTTGTAATAAACCAAAAAAATGCATAACATGCATTTTATCCAACCAAATGAGGTTTAAATACAAAATTAAACATTTATAGCATTTTAAAATGGTAAAAACGCGTATAAATCACACGTAGCGCCCTTTTAAAACAAGATAGTCTAGAATCCTACCTCGTGGAGTTAAAAACTCGAAACTTAACACACCAATGAGAAATCAAAGTCACCAAAACGAGATTTCGTTTAGATGAACATGAAGCCCACAGCGAGGATATCAAGGATCTACTATCCCAACACCAAGATTCAAGCTCAAACCAAGTCAAAAGCTAGAGAGAAGGCAAAGGATCTAGTATTTCTTTCAAGAAAGAGAGAATAAAGCTTGCAAGAGAAGTTTCGGTTCAAAAACCAAGGCTTTAGGCTGTCTTATTCGCAGCCCACGTAGATAGACCGCTCGAGCGATCTAAGGATCGATCGAGCTGTCCTACCCCAAAAAGAATAACTTTTGTTACAAGGCCCAAGCAGGACCAAGATTGAGATCCACATGCATAAAAGCATATAAAAATATATTTTTTTATAACGATTAAAATGATAACCAACACATCATGTAATAATATTACAAAAACAAAAGGAACCAGGTCTCACAATTTATATGGCCTTTTCCTAGAAATCTGATTACCTGCTAGTCATGCCTCTGCGTTACTCGACTCTTTTGCATCTTTTTTTGAGCCTCCCAAGTCCTCTCACTCTACATCTATTAAGTTATTCACAAATACATCTTCTGACATCACCATTCACCATTCTACCAGGATAAAAGAGCTTTATCTACGTCTTCGTGATTATCATTATTTTTTTGCCATTCTTTCTTAGGTTGAGTCTTACTCCTATCATGAGGCAAGTTCTAACTCTCTTTGGCAGATGGAAATGGTAGAAGAATTACATGCCTTATACCACACTCACACTCACACGTGGGATTTGATTGACCTTCCTCCTAACAAAATCGTGGTTGTTTGTAAGTGGGTCATAAGATCAACACTTGTTCTGATGACTTTTTTGAACACTACAAAGCCCGCTTGGTTACCAAAGAATTTACACGAGAATGTGAGATTGACTACGAGAAAATTTTTACTCTATTGGCTCATCTTACTTTTATCCGTAGCTTATTGGTTGTTACAGGAATTCATAAGTGACCATTGTTTCAGATATATGTCAAAAATGCCTTTCTCAATGGTGATATTCACGAGAAAGTTTATATGCAACCTCCTCTTGGATATACTCATTCACCTCACAAAGTCTATAAGCTTCGACGTGAACTTTATGTCCTCAAACAGGCACCTTGAGTATGGTTTGACAAGTTTAGTTCTACTATGGGGGAGTTCGGCCTCTCTTCTAGCTTGTATGATTCTGCTTTATTCATTCAAAAATCTCAACAGGAAACTGTTCTTCTTCTTCTTTATGTGGACAATATGATTATTATATGAGATGACGATGTTGGTATAACTAGTTTCAAACAGTCTCTTAGCCAATTTTTTGAGATGAAAGATCTGGATACTCTCAACTATTTCTTGGGCCTTGAAATTTTTTTTGATTATACTGGCTACTATGTATCTCAAGCCAAGTATGCTTTCGATCTCCTAGGACGAGCTAGACTTACTGATAGAAAAGTTACATCCATTCTTTTGGAACCCAATGTATGGCTCACACCCTTAAATAGCGCACTTATGTCAGATGCCACCTTATATCGACAGTTAATTGACAGTCTTATTTATCTAACTATTACCCAGTCAGATATTGATCATGTAGTTCATTTTATCAGCTAATTCTTGTCTGATCCTAATCTACCCATTATGATGTTGTACTTTGCATTATCCGCTATGTTAAGGGCACTTTATTTCATGCATTTCATTACTTTTTTCATTCTACATTTGATTTACGGTCCTATTCAAATGTCAATTAGACCGAAGATCCTATTGAGAGCCGCTCAACTATAGGATTTTTCTTCTTTTTGCAAAAATTTCTTATCTCTTGACGCAACAAAAAGCAAATTTTAGTTGCTCGTTCTAGCACTAAATCTGAATAATATGCTCGAGCAGACACTACGCAATAACTTTTTTAGCTCCGGTGTCTACTTTCGAATATGTGTATTGAACATTACGTTGTTATTTTCCTTTATTGTGACAATCAGAGTTATATTCAAGTTACTCGTAGCGATATATTTCATGATCACACCAAATATATTGAGATAGACTGTCACTTTATGTGTCTAACGTGTTACTTAAGGGATTGTTCGCTTTCTTCTCATCTCTAGTCAACTATCTTGTCAACATCTTCACCGAAGCTCATCCTCCTAAATGTTTTCATGATTTGGTTTCCAAACTCAAACTGTGTTCTACCTTACCATCTTGAGTTTGGGGGAGCTTTTAATATATATCTTCGTAATATTTCCTCAAATCAAGTCCTAGTAATATTCAATCAAATCTTTACAATATTTCCTCCAATCATATCGTTACTGTATTCTCTTCCTTTTTTGTAATATTCTCTTCCCATTATATATCTCTTAAATATAGCTTTCCTTTGGCCTTTTTTTTCTTTTCGATAGGGCTTGACTTTACCAAATATAGAGCATTGCTAGTGTTATATATACAGGATAATGTATTATTGTATTAGCATAAAATACAGGAGAAGCCAATTAGGCTCTTTACTCATATTCTCTTCTCTCTTTCTTTATTCCAGACACAAAAATATAAATAAAAATGTGGGATATAAATTCAGTTCGGACTATTAGTTCACAAACTATTTCTCTCTCTATTTTGTATGAATTAAAGCTGCAGTGCCCGTTGTACAAGAAGAAAAGTCAGAACAACTCTCACAACAACTTTGGTTCACACTAGCCAATCCAACTCCAATTGCACTCGGAATTTGAAAATGGATTGACAATATTCTGTATGTGGGACCAAATCAAGGGGAACTAGAAAAATTCTATGGACCAAGATTATAAGAGGAACCAAATTAAGCATAAGTTCATTTAGCATAAATCCAACATATTTGGGAATGGGGGGAATTAATTCCCAAATATATTTTTATGGTCAAATCCGTTTATTATGTAAAATTCGTCGAATTTTTTATCTACACAAAAATTTAGGTTGACCTGATATGTGTAGTTAAGTGATCGCATAATGTTCTTTTATAAATAAATGAATAAAATTTATTATTTTGAGAAAGAAACTATTAAACAAATGTTATTCGATCACTTAGTTACAGGTATCGACTCAACTTAAATTTTTACGTTGATAAAAAACTCGACGATCTCTACGTAATAAACAGATTTAATCATAAAAATATACTCGAAAACTAAATCAGAAACTTTGCACAGCACGATATTGTGTATTTGGTGCACTGCACCATCCCATTCCACACATTTGAGCCCGTGGTTGAATTTGTGTTAGATTTGTGTATTTTAACAAAAGTTACAAAACTTTTTAAAAATTCATATCTTTAATTGGTTCTGTTTGGATTTTCTAAAAGGTTGGATTTTTGCTTGAAAGTTGGCTTTTAAGCTATATATAGTATTTGACATCCTAGCTAGAAAACCCATTGATTCATTTTTAGTTTTTTAATTAAAAAAGAACTATTTACATCCCAACTAATTTATTCTTTTTTTAATAAAATGATAATAACACTATCAACAAGAAAGACAATTCTACTCTCAAAAAGTAAAAAAGGCCAAAAGGGCATTCCAAATACTATAATTGAAAAAAAAAATAATAGTATATTAGATATTTTAATAAAAAAAATTGAAGTAAAAACCTACCACAAATAATATTTCAAACAATTTAACTTTCTTTTTTTATGTTTTTTTTGCTACAAAAAGTAAATCTCTAAAAATCCATCCTTTATACATCTCATAAGAATGGAATGTGCAGTATGTACTTTAAAAAGTTTATCATACACACTTCTAACTAAGGTAGTATTTGGTTCATTTGAATGACTTCCAATAAGAATGGAATTGGGATTGAAATAGATATAGAATGGAATGGGATTGGAATGGGTATTCATGTTCGGATGTTCCTATGTTTGGTACAAACTTAGAAATCACATTAAACATAAAATTACTATTCGAATTTTCATGTTTAGCACATTGAAATGATAACTAGAATGAAATTGTATTTATATAAACATGACCAAATTTTATTTTTTTATTTTTTATTACAAAAAATTACAATTTCTATACAAGGTGGCAGTGGCAGTGATAATAGTGGTAATGGTGGTTCCTGGGGTCAGGAAGTTCAATCGGGGGTTCAAGGGTCGAGGGCTAAAAGTTTTGAGGGTTGGGAGGTTTGTGGTCGGAGGTTCAAGGGTCCAAAGTTCAAGGTCGGGGATTCGGTAATTGAGAGGTTCAAGGTCAGGGATTTGGGGCTCGAGGGTTCAATGTTCAAGGGGTTGGGAGGTTCGGGGTCAAGGGTCAAGAGGTTGGGGGTTCATGGTCCGAGGTTAAGGGTTTGGGTGTTTGGGGATCCAGGGTTTCGGGTCCAGGGTTCAAGTCGAAGGTACAGTGTTCAAGTGTCCGAGTATAGGGTTAGGGGTCCAGAGTTAGGTGTTCAAGGGTTTAGAATGAGAATTTAAGGAATCTGGGGTCTAAAAGTGGGGGTCAGAGTCCGAGGTCTAGGATTTAGGGTATGGAATTCAAAGGACGGGGGTTTGGCGTTTGAGGGTATATTATCTAAGGGTTTGGGAATTAGAGGTTTAGATTCTGGAATCTAAAGTATAGAGTCTAAGTCAGGAATCAAGTGTCTCGGGATAAGAATTAGAGGTTTAAGGTTGGGAGTTCAGGGTCCAGTGTCAAGTGCCTGATCAAAATCAAAGTTGAGGGTCAAGGCTAGAGGGTCTACGGGTCTAAAGTTTGGGTATGAGGTTCAGAAATCAAGACCAAGGTTCAAATTTTGGAGGCCGAGGTTACGAGGTTGCATTCTAAACTTTTTATTCCAAACAATGAAATGATGATTTTATCCCAAACTCCATTTCACCAAATCGAATACAACCAAAGTCTTTGTTTCAAATGTTTAACAAATTTAGTTTTAAGAAGTTTAGTTTTTAAAAAAAAAATAGAGAAAAAAATTAAATTGTTTGAAATAAATTATTTAGGTAGCGTTTTTTTAATTTTTTATTAAAATATCTAAAATATTTTTACTTTTGCTTTTAAACTATATTATTTGGGATACTCACAAGTTTTTTTTATATTTTGGGAATAGTGTTAACTTTCTGAATTAAGAATATTATAGTTATTTTACTCAAAAAAAAAATTGAGCGCCTAAGATACGTATAAATTTCTTTTTCCTTAAAAAAAATAAAAAAATCTTAATAATTTTTTAAAAAATGCCAAATACTCTAGTTTAAAAGCTATTTTTTACAAGAGATGCCAAACATGGGCTAAACCATTAAAATTCATAATTAAAAAATTACACAATTTCATAAATCAAAAATTACAAAAATTCATTAAAATTTAAAAAAAGATTTTCATCTCTAAAAATCTTAATTAATAAAGTCAACACTTATATAAATTTTTATAATAGAACTATAAATTAATAAAGTTTTTATTTTAAATTATAAATACATTTTATTAATATGTAGCAAATCTACCCAACAAAAGCCAAGTCACTGTAGACATGCCAATGGGGCGGGGTGTATTTTTTACCCCAATTCGTTTATTAGCGAGATATGATCAAAAATAAAATAAAATTTTACTTTAAAAGTAATTAATATTAATAATAATGGTATAATAAGATATTAAAATAATAATATTAATTAATGACTGAAATTAAAAATAAAAAAAATTAAAAATAAAAATTAAAAATAAGTATAAATATTTTTATATTTTAATCATATTATATTATAAAAAAATAAAATTTATATATTAAATATATTTAATTTATTTAATCGATAGTAAAAAAAATATAACAAAAATTACAAATACCGTTTTCTATTTATTACTTGACGGTAAAAAAAATTTCATAGAGATAAAAAGTGACGAAAATAGGTAAAATTGACATCCTACGCATGGGCAGTTACTGTATACCTACGCCTGTAAACACTAATGCACCGCCAGTGGGACTTCCCTAATTCCAACCTCTGGGTCGGTACAGCAAATATCGGTGCCCTCCCTACGTGTCTTCACTGGGTAGGTCTGTGTCCCCTATAAATAACTGTCATCACCCCCAATCTTTTCCTCAGAAGCTCCTTCTCTAGCCCCCTCCTAGCTCAGCTCAACTACCCAGATAGGGTTCTCTCTCTCTCTATCTCTCTCTCTCTCTCTCACTCTATATATATATATATATATATATATATATGTATATATATACAGGTGATTCTGTTGCGGTGGTTTCTAATTCGCTTGGTGCAGGTCGGGAACTACTTCGCCGGCGGCGACCGGCGCGTGTAATCTCATTTATTGGGGCGAATTAGATCCCGCCTTGCATCAACTGAATCGGAGACCGCGGTGAATGTGTCCAGCGGGGAATCGGGAGGCGAGGATTCTCAGATCTTGAACCGTTGCATTTGAATTCCTTGCGGTTTTCTTAGTTTGGTTGAAGATCAAACTGGGTTCGTTAATTTCTAGGTTTGGATTTGATTCTTCCGTGTTCAAATCTGGGACTGTAGCTGTAGATTTCAGCAAATCTACGTAGTTATTGATTTTCCCTTTAATTGTATGAGAGAAGTCTTGGCGTTATTATTTGAATTGAGTTTACATGATCTGGTAGTGTTTTGGAGTATTGATCTGTTTTTTCTTTTTTATTTTTTTGTTTTTTTCTTGCTTCCGTAGCTAATTTGCAAAGAACAGTTATTTTCATTGCTAATATCCTAATGCCATGATTGTTTTTTTCACATTTGTGCGTTTTCTTTTGTATAGATGAATTGTGGGTGCAGTTACTGAAAATATGTAGGGAATGAGTGAGAATTCAGTGCTTTTATTTAGAATAAGTTTCTTGAACAATTTGGGTACTTGTTGGCTTTTGTATTACTTTGAGATAATTAGTTGCCTTAATTATGTGATTGCCAAGGCACTTTCTTGACTAAGTTGTTCTTCCTTTTCTTTTTTCCTATTTGCATTTTTTGTAGGATTGTTGTCGATTTTAAACTACAAGTTGAAATTTGTGCTTGGCTGCATTCGTTTTAATCTAGCCATATTTCCACTCTTGTAAGCCCTCCTTTTGCTGGGGCCGGCCCTTGGGTAAGACGGTGGAGCAGTCGCTTCGGGTCATAGATGGACCGAAGAGGGAGTGAACGGGAGCGGCCGCCTTTTCAAAATTTTGAAAAAATTTATTATTATAGTAATATTAGTTTAAAATATTTCATAATTATATAGATTCGTCCTTTTAAGATTTTTTTAAAAATTTAATATATACTCTCTTATAAATTTACAAGAACAATTTGCCTCTTATAAGTTAAAATCTTGCGTCCGTCCCTATTTCGAGTTCCAAAATTATGGCTAGAGATAGGGCTTGGCTCTTATAGTAAGCCCATAAACTATTCCTATTGTCAATGATTTGATAAAGTTAAACTTTGCTTAAGAACGTTTGAAGATGTAGTGTGCCAGCCCTAAAGATATTTTTTTGAAACATAACGGATTTTCTGATATTGATGGCAATGATTTATTTTTAAATTTGGAAGTCTTGAAAGAAGTTTTCCAAAACAAACAAAAGAGCTAATTGAGCTGATAAATTATTTGAAAGTAGTGGATAGTTGTTTTCTAAATGCATAGATTGTTTATAAAATAGTCACAGTTCCCTCTGAGAATAGAAGCTTTTCAATTAAGTTGACGTTGCCACTGAGAATAGAGGCTATTATACTGCCTTTGCTTTTATTTTTTATTTTTTTAGTGCATCTTGCTTGGTTTTTTTAGTAGTTACCTGGGAACTCCCTTCTCATCATCTGTTTCTTTCAGGGATCAAATACGATAGCAAAGTGGTTTTTGTTACATTGAGGACGCATATAAGCAGATTGTAGCATTGAAGTTTTTGCTGATAATTGAGGTTTCAACGGTATGTCTTGTACCATGTAGTTATTTGGTTTAGGAAGAACGGCAACTAGTGCTTTTACTGTTAGAGTTAACGTAATGCCTTGTATGAGAGTATATATGAAATTTGATCTGTATTTTGGTATTTTGGGAATGATTCTGCACCAGATCAACCTTACTTATTTTACATAGTTTTTTTTTTTTTGGCATATTGTTCTCTTTCCTTGCATAAATAAGTTCTAACTTATAACTACCAATTGAATTTACATTTTTGGTTAAGCATCTAAATTGCTTTGTCCACAAATCCATTTCAGTTCCAAAAGTGTCACAACTTTAATTTGATGAAAACAAATGAGTTTATGGGGATATAAGAAGCTCTATCAAGTTGTTCAATTAGTCTCTTGTTCTTATGATACTGATCTGATTCTGACCCTGCTCTGAAAGAACTATGTGTTGATTGTGTGTTCAATGATCTTCATTTGGAGCCATATTTTTATTTGAATTTAAGTTGTAGATGTTTTCAATACATAAGAGTGCCAACCTTCATTACAGGTCGAGGTCATTAAATAGAAAGTGACCGCCATAGTGTGGAAACCTTTGTTTAATGAGTAATTATTTGGCATTCCCAGCATATCATGTAGCAAATCCACGTGTTCTCCCATCTAATATGGTAGTGATAAATTTTATGGTAAAGATATAATAAGTCAATTTTATTAGGTGGTTGCAGGAGCAAGTAATAATTTTGGGTACAGAATTCAGAAAACAAAGAAGTCCTTTGAGAATAATGGGGACCTTAAAAGAGAGCAATGACTTTCTATGCCTCCACACAAACTGTGGGGAACGGGGATGGTGAAAGCAAAGCACTTTGCTGTGTTTTTTTTTTTAATTTAATTTTTAATTATATTTTTATGATTGAATTGGTATATAATGTAGAGTTTTTTTTGTTTGTTATTCATATAAAAATTTAGATTAATCCGATACTTATATCTAAGTGATTGCATAACGTTGATTTATAATTAAATGAATAAAAATTATAATTTTGAAAAAAAAATGGTTAAACAAATGTTATTCAATCATATAGTTATAGATATCGGATCAATTTAAATTTTTATATAAAAATAACAAACTTGACGAACTCTACAGCGTAAACGGATTCGATCATAAAAATATATTTAAAAATTAAAAACCCAATTGGTAATTAGTTTAAAAGATAGTTTTTTTACTTTTTTGGGTTTTTAGCCGAAACTTTAAATTAAGTTTAAAGTCAGTTGTTTGAGTAAAAAGTTAGTTTTTTTATTTTTTGTTCAAAGTTTGACAATTTTATCTTTTTATATATTTGATATTAACAATTATATGTAGTTGGTAATAAATAAGTTATAAATAAGACATATTATTGTATTTTAAAGTAGTGAAAGTTTAATTTAAATATTTTAGGAGGATTTGATTTTTTGATTTTTTAACTCTTTTACTGTTTGTTTTGGCAAAGAGAAAAATTAATTTTTTTTGTATTTTTAATTAAAAAAATATTTAAAAAATCAAATTATCAATTAGAGCCAAAATAAAAAAGAAAGGCACAGCACAGCATCTTCCCCCATCTGAAAACTGAGAAACGAAGTACCCCATATTCCAAGGGAACGTGTGGGTGCAAGAAAATGGAGACAAAACGTGGTGGGGCTTTCACATGCCCTTCATCCTCCTCATTGATTTTTGTCCTTGTTTGGGCTAAGGTTTTTTATTTTATTTTATTTTACTTATTTTTATTTTTGTTTTATTTTTTGGTAATAATTTTATACTTTTTACAATATCTCAATAAGTGAAATAAAAATAATAATAATAATTGATCAAAGGCGACTGTAGAATTTTTTCTAGATGGGGTCATTTGCAAATATAAACTTATTTTGTAGAACAATAAATAACCTTTGTACTTATTAAAAATTATTTAACTATAGCTAACGTATCATAAATTATTTTTTCAACTAATAAATAGAATAGATTTTTAATATATTTATATTGTTGTTTCAATAAAAAGAAATGCAAATACATGAACTTCACTAATTTATTTTATATTTTTTAAATTATTGAATAATTTCTTTCGATGGTCATTCTTATTCTTTACTGGTTGCTTATAAAAAATGCTTAATTTGAATGAAAAATTTAAAATTATCAATAATTTGTAAATATAAGATAATCTAACTATAATAAAGTAGAAATGCAGCAAAATCGTTAGTAGACTGACAAATAATAAAGAAAAATCGATAATAATTTGAAGCAAAATGGATAATTATCTTTGGGAATTTGAACGTCTGCTACACAAAATTAACAATAACTTTGGTTGTGCTTTAGTAAAAGAGGAACAAAAGTATAGTGAGAGAGAAAGACATAAATTTGTAAATAGTGAGAGAGAAAGACATAAATTTGTAAATAAGTGAAAGATTTAGATAATTGTGAGAAGTACTAAATGCACATTTTTTCACTTTACAGCTATTAGTATAAATATTTGTATATCATGTATAAGTGTTTTATTTGCGTAATTGATATATTTATTAAAAAAAATGTGCACACTTAGAGCTTTTTTATGAGGAGTAAACTAAGTGAGATGGACTTAGTGAGAATATTTTATAGAGTGTTACAATTTATTATGGGGTTAGTTATTTTTTTATTGGGGTCACTTGTAGATAATAAAAGAAAACAAATGCTATATAACAAAATCAATTATTTTGTTAATGAGGTGAATTGACTCCATTACTATATATTTCGGATTAAAAGGTGAATAAATTTTATTAAAAATGAAAATGGGATAGTAATTTTGCACTCGCATTTTATATAAATACAAAAATATTTGTGTTCTTTATATTTCTTGTGCGTACATTTGTGAAAAATAAATCAAATTTATTAAAAAAAATAAGTATTTTTGTAATTTTACCTAATGAAGACAAAGAAAAGGAGTGCATTTGTAAGAGAGAGTTTGAAAATCACTTCTCTAAAAATGAACAAGCATAAATGAACTTACTGGCTTATTTTTTGTTTAAAAAAAAATTAATATGTTGATTAAATATTTTTATTTTTTGATTTGTTTTAATGAAAAGATTGAAAAATATAATAAATTTTTTTATTAAAAATAAAAATAAATAAATAAATTATTAGTCGGTGAGGTGTCAATGAGAGCAACAGGGGCGCGCGGGGAATAAAAGCAGATGGATTCCATTCCGTGATCGAATAAAGTGTTTTTAGAATATTATGCGGTAAATTTATATAATATTTTTATTTAACAATATAGTAATAAATTTTATAATAAAAATATAATAATTTATTTTTATTAAATAATTAAGATATAAAAAATAATCTACATTATATAAATTATAATTATTTATTTATTAAAAATATTACATAAATATTTTGAAAGTACATAATAATTTGCCTCCAGTGATCAGTTATTGGCAGCAATGAAGGGTGCGATGAAGCGCCTCAGTCGCTGACCCTATTCAGTAGATTCGCAACATCAGTTGAAGGAAAAGAGAATATATATATATATATAATAAAAATTAAATTAATTAAATATTTGTAATTATATGATTTGATTATATCTATTTATTATTTTTGTTTGTAAAATTATATTACTATTAATTTACTTTTCAACAAATATGATTTACTCACGTAATTATTAATGTTTAATTAATTTAATTTTTTACAAAAATAATTTTTTTAATAAATACTACATAGTAAATTGTTTTGATCATAAAAAAAAAAAGTAAGACTATTAAAAAGTATAGCAACACTTCGTGCTTAAAAATACCAAATCTATTATAGAAAGATATTCAAACAAATCCACTTGAATTGTGAGCTGTGAGCTCACTCTAAATTAAGAGATAACCTTAAATTAAAAAGTCTATCCTTACCAAAGATATCTACCAAAATGGATAATTGAAATTAAGTAATTGTAATTTTTTTTATTACTTTTAAACTTTAAATTCTCCGTTCAAATTTTAACATATCATGTTTATTAACAGGCAAATTTGTAACTAGTTAATAATTTGTTTGTTTATTTTTTATTTTTTATTTTAAAGTAGATTATTTGATACATTAGCTTTTAAGTTATTTTTTTAATTATTTAATTAAATATAAAGTCAATTTTCTTTTTTTCTTTTTTTGTTTAAATTTAAAATAATTATTACTTTATATGGATGATTATAACAATTATAGATTAGGTGCTTGTTTGGGAACCATGTATTGAAAAAATTAATTATATTAATATTTTTATTATTTTTTTAAAAAAAAGTGAGAACTATTTCAAAGCCTAGCTTGAAAAACTTCTCGTACATAGTAGGAGAAACTCTTCATATATATTTTTTTTTTAATTTTGAAAATCTTAATTTTAAATTAAGAGAATAATTTATGAATGAAAATTTTCTCAGTTTAATTTTTTTCAACGTGACGAGAAATTTCTCGTACCTTGATGCTATGTGAGCACTCATGTATTGCAAAAAAATTAGTTACATTAATATTTTTGTTATTTATTTAAGAAAAAAATAAGAACTATTTGAAATTCTAATATAAGAATTTTTTCATACATAGTATAAAAAACTTTTTATACATATTTTTTTAAATTTTGTCATTCTCAATTTTAAATGAAATGAACAATTTATGAATGATAAATTTTTTAGTATAATTTTTTTTATATATATATGAGAAACTTCTCATACATATGAGAACTCTGATGATGATATGAAATATAACTTTTGCTTTACTAGATAAGAAAATAAGTAAATTAAAATTGAGAACAAGTTGATTTAATCTTTTTTCTTTGCGTCTTTGTTATTATATTTATCTTCGTTGTTGATATGAAAACTCAAATGGTAATATATTCTCAGTGTTTTTGAAGGAACGTTTACAGAGAATGTTCTTAGTATTTTTTATTAGTAAAAATATTCTAGGTGATTTTGACTAGTAAAAATATACTCAGTGTTATTTATCAATGAGAATATTTATTTTTATAATTATTCGTACATTATGACCAAAAAAAATATTCTCAATATAACAAAAACAAAACAAAAAAATAAAAAACATTCGTCGCAATATAGGATTCCTCGGCACCATCAAATATTCGATGGGCATCGATTAAACTATTAAGCTTAGCATACACGTCAATTAAAGAACCTTCACAAAATGAGTTAAACTCAAACCCCGTCTTAATAACATTACAATGAACTTGTTTTCCAAACTCAGCATCCATAAGTCTAGCACAGGCAGATAAAAGAATAACAAAAGTGAATTGATTTGGTGACACCCCATAATTCAACATCGACCCAAAATGCCGGGTGACCTATTCCAACAATCCTTGCTTCGAATATATCGAAGCTTTTGGAATTCAATTGGTTTTCGTTTAAACGGCAGCACTACATCCGATGGTTGTGTCGGCAGCGTGTTGGGTCGTGGTTCGAAAGGAGGGCGGCGGCAACAATGGTGGATGCCCACGGCTGGTTGAAGTCGTAGACGACCGAGTCAAGACAGAGTGCGATGACAGTGTCACAAAAAGTGGAGTTAAAGGAATCAAAGGCGGTGGGGAGGAATCAAAGACAGATTTAACAGTGGGGATGAGGTGAGAAGGGAGGCGGTTGGTGGTGTGTAGGTGGGGAGGAAGACCCCAACGTCAAAAGCTCTAAATTAATGCACCGATGGCAATGGCAATGGTCCTTTAGATCAATGCGAAGTGGAGGAGAGAGTAGGATGAACCAGACAAAAAGAGTGACACTTGTGTTTCGGTCATTTTGTTCGGGAAGAGTGACACTTGTGTTTCGGTTATTCTATTCGGGATGCGTAGCAGCACGATTTTAAAAAAATTACTATTTTCTTTATATGTTTAGTCAGTGTAAAAATATATAAATTTTATAATAATAAGGTTTTTTTAGTCAGTTGCTTGTATTGGATTCCACTATTAATATTTCATATAGGGGACTAATATGCTTTATTTATTTACAGGATTATAGCAGTGGAATTGGATTAAATCAAGATTGTCCAACTACACTCATTTTTGGTTTTCTAATATTTTTGGGATAATATTCTCTCCAAACTAATTTTATACCACATACATGGAATTGGGAGGATTGATTTATTCCGGAATTAATGGCAACCAGGATAAGCTATAAAGTTAATAAATTATCCTGAATTGTTGACACGTCTAAATAATTTACGTCCAGTTTAATTTGAGTAAATTATACTTATATTTTTTGTATTTAAGAATAATAATACTGACACCTCTTCTATTCTCTAAAATATCATTGTACTCCTTTATATTTTTATTTTTGTAACACTTAGATCCAAAAATTAACAGAAGTTAACTTTTGACGGAAACCAACAGTGTTTTTTAATTTTTTTGTTTTTTTTTTTTTTGTTTAATTATAAAATTTTATTTAAAATTTTTTAATTAAAAAATAAAAAATTACTAAATACAAAAATAAGTAACAT
Organism: Heliamphora exappendiculata; assembly: GCA_034768845.1. Lineage (NCBI taxonomy): Eukaryota > Viridiplantae > Streptophyta > Magnoliopsida > Ericales > Sarraceniaceae > Heliamphora > Heliamphora exappendiculata. The sequence continues at coordinate 1,215 of JAOTRH010457782.1, read as the reverse complement.
AAATTTTAGTTTATTAATTTATTTTTATTTTTAAGTTTTAAGTTTTTTATTTTGATAAAAAAATTAATTTTACATTACTAATTAATTTTCTAATTAATTTTTTTATCAAAATAAAAAACTTAAAAATAATAATAAATTAATAAATTAAATTTTATGTTACTTATTTTTGTATTTAGTAATTTTTTATTTTTTAATTAGATACTTTTAAATAAAATGTTATAATTAAACAAATAAAAAATAAAAAAACTAAATATTGCATAACTTTTAATTTTTCATTCCCTAGAGATTTTTGTTTATAATTAAATCTTTATTTTTTTATTTATATTATTGTACTTTACATTTTATTTTGTCACTTATTTTTTTATATTATCACAAAAAAATATTCTTGTTTCTATAAATTATAAATTATATTATATTACGTTTTCATTTATTTCTAATAATTTATGAATTATATAATATTACGATATTATGATAAAAATAAAAAATTAAATTAAAAAAAAGTTGTAAAATAAAATAAATAATATTTTTAAGTTTCTCTATACATAATACATAATATAAATAGTATTAATAATCAACGGATCAATTCAGTTCTATACGATTTTCTGAAACTTAATTCTTAAACCAAATCATAAAGAACGGTTCTTAATTATTTAAAATCGAAATTAAATCATTCACCCAAAAAACATAATCAAACCATACGATTCGAATTGATTCGAATAAATTTAATATTTCTAACGATTTTTTGAACACTTCTATACCGCATCCTATCAATTGTTATTTATTTGTATGTACAATTTTAAATGAAGGTCAATAAACTAATTATTTGATTTTCTATCATTTTAATTCGTAAAAAATATTAGGTACGTACAGAGCCTATAATAATTTTTTTTTAAAATTTATTTTTTATCTCTTATGTTTTTTTTTCTTTTTTAGTTAGTTATCACAACATAAATAATAAAATTATAAATTATTTTATAATAATTAATTAAAATATTCGGTTAGATAAATATTAATGTTGTACTAAGTTACTTATTGTTGGATAATATTATTTTAAAGTACAAAAAATATTTTGTTATAAGAAATTTAAAACGGTATACGATATTTATCAGTATTAATAAGTACCACACTAATAAAAATTTTGATATTATGTGATTATAACTTTAAGTAGAAGATGAATTTTTGTTCAAATTATAAATTTATAACTTAAAATAAAAT
>JAOTRH010457771.1:0-29185 GCA_034768845.1 Heliamphora exappendiculata | reverse complement strand
CCAAACAACAATTAAATAATAAACCCAATAACAACCCAACCAAATAAGGCCTAAGGGAGGCCAACTAAACCCAAGCAGAAATTAGCAATAGACCCAAACGAGGCCTAACGCTATCAGAACCAAACCAAACCCCAAACAGAAGCTAAAATCACTGAACCAAAAGCCCAAGCTCACGATCAAACTCCAAAACCAAGGGTTTCGAGGTTCGTCGGAGGTGTCGACGGCGCCGACGAAGGTCGTTGGTGGCCTCCGGTGGTGGCAGGAGGGGTTCGAGTAGCGGAGAGGGGGAGAGAGAGATCGGGGTGAGAGAGAGACGCAAACCAAAGAGAGAAAAGAGGCGGACAGTGACGGTGGTGGGTGGCGTCGGTGCCTGGGGTGGCGTTGGCGGTGGTCGGCGTCAATAGTGGTTGAAGGAGGCGCCGGGGGCCAAGTTTTGGTCTGCCGGTACCCACTCTCTCTTTCTCTTTTTTTTTTTTTCTTTCTTGCACAGATAAACCTCCCACAACCCTATGATATATATACTAACACCCGCTCCAGCATTAATGATCCTAACCCTATTATTTGTTACAAAACATATTCTTTCATAAAAATTTTCCCTTTCAACGCCCCTAATCTAATCAATTCCCCCTTTCAAAGCCATTATATAATTAATTAGATTCTTTAAGAAAAATTTAGACAACAAATATATTTATGTGTATATACATATATATTAGTATCATTTATTATTTATTTTTATTTTTATTTATTTATTTATTATTTATTTTTTTGGGATATTACAGTCTCCCCACCTTTTAGAAGTTTGGTCTTTCAAACATTACTCGAGTAAGAAGTTGTCGTACTTTACTCGAAAAATTCTAGGTATTTGTCTCTCATGTTAGCTTCTTTTTTCCACGTTTCTCTACTAGAATGATTGTCCCACCATATCTTGACGAGCGACACCACCTTGTTGTAAAGTTGTTTCTCTTGCCGATCTATAATACCTATTGGTGGTTCCTTGTAAGTTAAATTTTAACCCGTCTACACAGGCAGTCATGTCAGAACATAAGCTTAGTCGATGACGTAACTTCAGAGTGGGATGGTAAAACTTTTCATTGATTCGGGTTAACTTCTATGTAAACAAGTAAGGAGTAGTTAGAGAGATGTTACAGTTACTTTTCTACGTTTCGATGATCCCCCCGAGACTAAAGCTAAACATTTCTTGCCCTTGGCCGGTGGTTTCTTTGTGTGATTTCGAGCCAATCTTTAACTGGGGTTAGTAGTTGGCGTCATAATTCAGTTTTATTTTCTTCGAGATACTAGAATTTCCTAAGATGACACCCTTAGGTTTTTTTTTGTTTTTTTTCTTTTTTTTTCTTTTTTTTGGGTATAGAGTACATTCTTAGTAAGGAATTTACTTTAATACTTTTTATTAAGTTTGCTTTTCTTAGTGTTGATGATATTCGTGATTTTTTTTTTCTTCAAAATTTTGCTAAGTTTTGAGTTCCTTGCTGTCATGGGTGTGAAAATTTTATTGAGAGTGTAAAGATTGGTATCCTCGGGCACTATCATGGGTAGCATACTAATTCTTTGTTTCTAATTCAAAATTTTTACAAACCTAAGGGTTGGATTAATTTGACCAATTTTTTCGTTTGTTGTTGAAGTTGCTCTAATTGCTTATTTTGGTTTTGTATGTTATGAATAGAAACAATAGTCGTTAGGTTAAAACTTTATAATTTGTAAACGATTTGATATTCTTTGTAAATCTTGGTTAAATAATTTTTCTTTTTTTTTATATCCTCATATGATCATACAAGGATTTTCGAAGAATATTACGTATGTGTTCAGTTTAAAAGGTTTATTATAATCGATTGCTATGATAACATCATTCGGGGTCCTGTGCGCTACAAGAGGTTCTGTTTTGTGGTTTGAAGGGGTATTGGAATATCTTTTAGGTATGTTCGCGTAGTTCTCTATTTCTCGTGAAAGTTTGAACTCTTAATGATTATCGTTATTCATCGATAAAACAAGTTATTAGAATGGAACAACAAGTTATTAGAATGGAACAAGAATGACTCATAGGCTATAGAACATATATGAGAATCGAAAAAATTTCATAACCAGATCGAGTTATCAAAACTAGATTTCAAGGAAGAAATATGAACAAGTGGGTAGCCAACTAGATAGTTGTCCTGAAATTACGTTAGCCAAACGTATTTCAGTACAAGCATCCAAATTTACTCCCCTGGTCAGGATTTCTATAGAGGAAGATTCGCTAGTTTACTCATCGCAATAGAGTAGGCCATCGAAAGTAACGAAAATATAAAAGGTAAGGTAAAAAAGGACTATCTTTGTCGAATGTTTTTGTATTTTGCATAAGAGATTTAGCATTTTCTATTATAATTGAATTAGTGTCTTAAGAAGATAAACTCAACTCGATTAAATTTTTCCAAACTTCCCATTAAAATCCTAAAAAAATTCGTCCTTGAAATTTGAAGAATCTCATAATTCAAATATTTAAGTAATTAATACTTCTATTGCGCACTCTGATTATTGTTTGATTGTTATGAATAACTACCTTTCTCTAAATTATTAAAGTATTTTCTTTCCCTTAAAAGTTGTAATTTGCGATTCTAGAATTCTAATTCTAGCATAACTATAATTTGATCATGATAAACTCAATCCACAATATAATATATTATGAAGACTCAAAATAGAAAATGCATAAGCCATTAAACCACCAAATGAAACTGCAATTGTACTTCTCAGTTCGCCGTAAAATCTTACCTCTCTATACACCTCAAATGCATAATTTCACTTCTAATTAATCATACAAGCCTTATATCACCAACCAACAAGAACTATTTGCTCTATTTAATCTCTTTGCTTCTCAATATACCAATACTTCAAATTACTACCTGAAAAAAAAATCTAATTACCACAAGGATCTATATATTAGTTTTCAAACGATTTTCAAACTACCTGTCATCTTATACTTACAAAAGGCCATTTGTCTTTTACTGCTATCAAATCAACTGCATTAAAATTCACCTAGATAAATCTTCTCTCACCAGCAAATATATTTTCACATCAACAAAACAAAACCACCAAGACTATATCCTTAATTGTGTCATTCAAATTGTGTTGTCAAATCTGAATTATCCAAAGGTGACTATCTCTTTCCAAACCAATATTATCAAAAGCAATACAAAATCATGATTCAACTTTACTTAGATGTCGTTCAAAAATTTCATCATAACATGTGATCCATAAGCCTAGTATGTTCCAATAAAAACCTCAACCAAATTTAAGAGATGACATTTAAAATTCTATCAGTAGATCAAAAATCGCAACTAATCAAAACAATGTCCAAGAATTCTCTAAAAGTATTTAAAGTACCAAAAATCACCATAATATCTTCACACTTAATCAGATCAAAATATCAAATTATCTCTACAATCACCAATATGATAAAAATCTATAAAGTCAAATGTCACATCTTAACACTATTATCTCTCTTCTCCAACTTAAAATCGTTTTAATCATCCATCAGCAATTATTCCGACTATACTTATGTGTCACAAGAAATATATTCGCTAATCTAAAATGTAGTTTTATCTTTATGTTCGAATCTCCTATTGAATTCTTAACAGAATTGGAACCAGTTCTTGGAAGTCACAAGTGGTGGTCTATTGTACAAAAAATGGAACATACTACCGGAGTTCGTCACTAAATTGATAGGCACATTCTGGGGTTCGCTTGAGTTTTCGTATTATCTCGGTACCTGGGTTATCATATAATCCATGCTCCAAATATAGCAAGTATTATAACTTCATACAAAATATATTTTTGAAAGGTAGACATACACTTATCTATAGCAGTACTACAAGTGTTATAATACGATAGCACGTTCCAAACGTATCTATATTATCTATGGAGCCAGGTCTTAAGAGATGTTCAGATTACTACTAATCTACCCAACTAAACATGCATCGAGAATTTTTATACGCACATAAAATACTGTGAAGTGTCCTATATTCTAGGTTTTCAAACATTGCTTTGGGGTTTTTGAAAACATTTGCAATTTATATTTTTTTTAAGAAAAACCATCAAGGCTCTGATACCACTTATGTCATTACCCATTTTAAAACATGGCGTTCGTGACCGACCAGTGAGTCAAAACCCACCAAATGTCTCTTTATATTTCCTTAACTTTCTTTCCTTATTCTGAGTTATAACCATTGAAAAAAAAAGACTTAAGGCATATTTAAATATATCCAAGTGTAAAAATAAATTTATTAAAACTTTTTCAACTGATATTTTTCCAACATAAATTCCCAAAGCATATAACTATGAAATCAATGTTCCAAATAAAGCAATTACAGGAAATGAAAAAGACTTGAACTTTATGTTTTCCAAAAACTGAAATCTTCACGCTTTCAAATATCAACTGAAATTGTTCATCATCCATTAGTAATGCTAGTGTGAATTTAATGATATCTGAATTATTAATTATGCCACAGTATTAGAATAATATATATTAAAAGATTTGCCAAAATTTAGTAGGAAGCGACCCTACATTTAATACAGTGGATATGAACATTCCTTAAGTTACCTGGCCGCGACCCCACCCTTATTTTCTCGCTTCGCTAGTACGCTTAACGTCCCCCAGCGACCAGGATGCCGTTTAACCCATCATTCTATCATTTATTTATATCGCTCATTCATCATTTCTGTTCATTCATATCATTTCATTCATTTATTTATCATTTTCAACAGTCACGTGAAATAAAAACTAATTCAAATATCAGAAACTCACCTGATCTAGCAGAAATTAATTGTAATCCTTCAAAACTCAAAATCTAAATAAAAGTACAGAACAATATTTTAGTCATTCAATTTTACTTTTTAATTTTGAATTAAGACTGTATTATTATTTCTTAAGAATTATTTAATAAAGTATATTTATAATTACAAGATTCTAATTTAAATTATTGCTACAAAAATTATTTTTTTTAAATTTATTTGTTTTGAAAATATTTTTCTTTTAATTTTAATTTTAAAAAAATCTTACAATTTAACTTGTTTAAATTTTAACTCAAGTCCATAAAATATATTTATATATTTATTTCTTTTTAACTTAGATCATTTTATTAAACTCTAAAAATTAATAAAGTTATATTTTTGTAAAACCTTTTATTTAATTTATCTTAAATTTTAATTTTGCAAAATTTCGTTTGTTTTTCTTAAAATTTTTTAACATAAATAATTTCATTCCAAAAATCTTGTTAACAAAATTTGACAAGGTTTAATCATTATACTTTATTTTTAAGATTACATTTAAATTACTATTTTATTAATTATAGTGATAAAATAATATCTTTATTACCCTTTTTTTAACTAATATTATTTTGTTACATTAAAGACAACTTAATTAAGTTAGTTTGTCAAATATTCATTTCTAATGAATTTTTAATTTTTATTTTTCTAAAATTGTTATCAATTTTAATTTAAAATTTTAATTTTTATAAAAACCTTTTAACTTTTAAAACTTTTAGTATAAACTATTTTTTTTCTTTATAACAACTAATTAAACTCAATATTATTATTATTACAAAATAACAACTTAATAATAAATTAGTTTATAAAAATAGTAACCAAATAAAACATAATCCAAACAACAATTAAATAATAAACCCAATAACAACCCAACCAAATAAGGCCTAAGGGAGGCCAACTAAACCCAAGCAAAAATTAGCAATAGACCCAAACGAGGCCTAACGCCATCAAAACCAAACCAAAACCCCAAACAGAAGCTAAAATCGTTGAACCAAAAACCCAAGCTCACGATCAAACTCCAAAACCAAGGGTTTCGGGGTTCGCCGGAGGTGCCAATGGCGCTGACGAACGTCGCCGGCGGCCTCCAGTGATGGCAAGAGGGGTTTGAGTAGACGGAGAGGGGGAGAGAGAGATCGGGGTGAGAGAGGGATGCGAACCAAAGAGAGAGAAAAGGCGGACAGCGACGGCGGTGGGTGGCGTCGGTGCCTGGGGTGGCGGTGGTCGGCACTGATGGTGGTTGAAGGAGGCATCGAGAGCCGAGTTTTGGTTTGCCGATACCCACTCTCTTTTTCTCTTTTTTTTTTTTCCTTTCTTTCTTGCACAGATAAACCTCCCACAACCCTATGATATATATACTAACACCAAACGCTCCGGCATTAACGATCCTAACCCTATTTTTGGTTACAAAACATATTCTTTCATAAAAATTTTCCCTTTCAACGCCCCTAATTTAATCAATTCCCCCTTTCAATGCCCATAATTTACTCAATCTTCCCCTTTCAAAGCCATTACATAATTAATTAGATTCCTTAAAAAACTTTTAGTCAACAAATATAATTTTGTGTATGTACATATATATTAGTATCATTTTTTTTTTTTGGGGATATTACAATAAGTCCAATAATTCACATAATTTATTGGTGATTATACTAACTCCATCCTTCTTACTCCTCTCCTTATCTGTTGACAGAGACTGGAGAAAGGTGGTGTCAACAGATAAGGAGAGGTGGTGTCAACAGATAAGGAGAGGAGTCAGAAGGATGGAGTTAGTATAATCACCAATAAATTATGTGAATTATTGGACTTATTGTAATATCCCCCAAAAAAAAAATGATTGCTCAAGAAGTTTCCTGGAAGCTCAAATGTTTCAAGCAGATTAACATCAAGAAGCAAGAGGCGATCAGATCATTTTCCTTCGGAGGCTCTGCAGATAAATGACAATTCTCTCTCAGAGCTCAACAGATGGGGAAATCATACGCATAATAAATATGGATGATATCATTGAGGAGCTGTTAAAAGTACGGAGATTTCTTATCAGCCCGTCTTCTATTATTATCCTCTCCCTTTTCGAGAAAAAATATTATTATCCTCTCAAAAAACCTATGCCTATCTTGTCTTGATTTCTTTTATGCATCTTGATTTCTTTTATGCAGGAGAGAATCTACAATGAGACTGATTACCATGACAGCCATTCATAAACTGGTTTTCTTCAGATCCAGAAACTAAGGATAACAACTTGAATTCATAGAATGTTGAAATTATACAAACAACATGGCTCAAAACCGGCCTACCAAAAACTATGATTCATAACTCGGAATAATGCACTGATTATGGGAGCAGGACAGATCATTTTTTAGACTTTTTTTGTTTTTTGGTTGAGATGATAATAAGCATGTGACATTTAGGTATGAATACATCAATCTGAAAGAACATTACAATTACAATAGAAGTTAATAATGAAGATTGGAAACTAATCTTCACTGAATATGTCCCGAATAGCAGATACCTCTTTTCCATTTTTTTTTCCTTTTTGGTTCAATCATTTTGGTGAGCATAGCTATCCTATCTTACCATGTATAGAGTATAAATTGGGATGCTCAGAGGTATGCTGTACTAGTGATATTACGACTGCAGCTGATTCTAGTGCTTAAGAATCATTTTTTTCTTTCTCTATTTGCTGAGTACTCGGAAGAAAATTTTATTGGAAACAATTAGGAGGCAATCAACTCATCCAAATAGCCCAGAAGGGAAGAAAGAACCCGACTTGCAAGACAGGAAGAAAATATAAGAAAAACTTCTATATGATCTCCTATTCCAGCATAACTCCCTCGAGTCCTGAAAAATCTTGAGCCAGTGAGAGGATCCTCCCTTCCTAATTCTATCATCTTCTATGCCATAATTATGGAACTTTCACGTGTGATGCCTACATAAGTTTACACTATTTCTATTTTTTTCTTGATTCTAATTGATTGCCTTTTTTTGACGATAAGTTTTAAATCTTAATGCAGGTTAGGAAACAGTTTTTCAACTATTAATTGCTGGGTCGGTGCATAGACAAACTAGCACGGGAAACAGGGAAACCCGTCATAGAGCAGTTGACTAGAAGTAGAAGACTGCCGGCCTGAGAAAAGGCCTCATGCTCAGATCTTTACAACCAGAAAAATATGAGATGTGAATAAAATCATCAGTTCAGAAAAGTCTTGTAAAGAGTATTACCTCAAAGTCATGTATCCATGTAAATTACAGTTACACAGTTCTGGCAGTGCCGATCGCTTTCATAGTTCAGTCGCAGAGAATGTTGGATGATGCAACTCTTTCATTAGACTGCTTAGAAAAAGAGGACATGTGTTCATGTGAAGCAAGATGTTCTCCAAGTCTGCAGCATCCATATTGATTATCAAGTCAAACATTATGTTGTTCAACGCAAAATACTAATCCTAAATTTGAGATATCCAGCAATCAAATTGTTTTTCCAACCACAGTAGGTTAATTTAATGCGCATAATTTACAAACAACCAGCAATTGTTTGTGATCACATCTTCAGCGGTTTCAGATATCATATGCATAGAGACTAGCCACTGAAAATAAGACTAAATAGCATATGCTCAACCAAACTGTGCGAGTGGTTTCCTTCCATTTCTACATACACAAAACCCTCTCAGGTGAGGTGTGGACCTAGAGAACGCGACTTAAGATGAAAATGCAAATAGAGAAGTGGTGTCTTCAAATAGCAGTTTCTTGATTTGTAGATGTTTGGGTGCTGGGAAGGCATGGTTCCAGCCAAGGACATCCTGAAAAAGAGAACTTTAATTGGAGAAGTCAGAGCACTCTCAGTTTTCCTCATGGAAAATGGTGTTGAGAAAGAAAAACTGTAAGAAAGGAAAAGAGGTCAAATTATTGCAGATTTATTAGCGACCAATCAGAAGAACGATTCATATAAATTTATAGCTAAAGAATTAGGGCTGCCTCTATTTCGTCATCAGATGCCAACCTATTGTTAAGTTGTGCAGCCAAAGTTGTTGCAAAGAAAATGGTTGAGGTGTGAAGGTTGTAAATAAATAATGGAGTCATCTATGCACTCAACGAGTAAGTATCTACCGGTTATCATCATCCAAAATACCTTGATAATATGGTCAGTACATGTAAAAAAAAAAAGATTAAATAAGTTATTTCACTAAAAGCCCCCAAGAAATATAGAACTAAATAACGAAAATGTGTTCAAATGGAATAAATGCTGGAAGGATTCGAAATGGCCTTCAACAGACATTACCAAAATGAAAATGTTAAGATGGACTAAAACGAGACAAGACACTGCACTATAAGAGAAGTCAAAAGTGGCACATGTTGGAAATAAGACGCTTGAAAGTTGAGTAAAGAAGAAGAAATTGAGTATCACTGTAAAGGGTTGTCTTGATCCAACTACAAACAAAACCAAACCAAGCATTTGTCCCAATTAATTGGGGCCGGTTACATGAATAATGAATTTTTTCCTGTCATTCTGCTCTATTAAGGGTCATATTTTCAATTTGTTTTAATATATTCATATATTTTCTTAACACGGCACCCCGTGTCAGTTTAAGTCTACCCATCCTCCTAGTATTTCCATTACTCATGATTTTGTCGATTTTTCTTATTACTACATCAACTGCTCTACGTTAAATGTGTTCAAACCACATTAATCTATTTTCTCTCAACTTGTCCTCAATTGGTACGATCTCTACCATTTTACGAATCTTTTTATTCTTAATTTTATCTTTTCTAGTCTTACTACACGTCTACCTTAACATTCTCATTTTCGGAATACTCATCTTATTTATGTAATATTTCTTAGCAGCCTAGCATTCTGTTCCATATAAAATCGTTAGTCTAATAGTTGTTCTATAAAATTTGCCATGTAATTTTATAGGTATCAGTCAATCATATAAAACTCCAGAAGTACTTCTCCACTTGAGTCAACCAACTTTAATTCTATGGGTTACAGCATTTGAAACCTCTCCATCTTTGTTAATAATCAAACCTGGTTAATGAAAATATTCACTCTTAGGTATCTATTGGTTTTGAATCTTTAATTTTTCACCATTAATACTCCTATAGCTGCTAAAATTATATTTCATATATTTAATTTTGTTCCTACTTACGCAAAACCTTTTTTATTCCAAAACATCCCTCCATATTTTAGCTTAGCGTTAACTCCACTCATAATCTCATCCACTAAGATAATATCATCAGCAAACAACATACATTATGGCACATCATCATGAATATATCTAGTCAATTCATCCATAACTAAAGCAAAAAGATAAGAGCTCAAAGCCGATCTTTAGTGTAATCCTACTGTAAACAGAAATACACTTGTTTTTCCGACAGGTGATCTAATTATCATAGCGGCTCCATCATACATGTCTCTTATCATATCAATATACACCTTTATCACTTTGCTTCCCTCTAACGCCTACCATATGATATCTCTAAGCAATCTATCATATGCATTTTTCTAAATCTATAAAAATCATATAAAGATCTCTTATTTTCTCTATATTTCTCTATTAACCTTCTTAGTAGGTGGATTGCTTCCATAATCGATCTACTGGGCATAAAACCAAATTGATTTTGTAACACTGTTGTTTGCCTCAGACAATATTCAATCACTCTTTCTCATAATTTCATCGTATGACTCAACTTAATACCTCTATAGTTATTACAATTTTGAATATCTTTTTTATTTTTATATACAAGTACTAGAATACTCTTTCTCCACTCTTCAGACATTTTTCTAGTCATTACGATTTTATTAAATAATTTTGTTAACCAAGACATTCCTACTTTGCCTGGGCATTTCTACACCTTTAGAGGGATATCATCTGTCCTAAAGGCTTACCTGATTTCACTTTTCATTGCAGTTTTCACTTCAAACTTTTTTATTATGAGCTAGAATCTAGAATGTATATTCTCTAGTTTCATCCGACTTATCAGATTCTTCTCATCCAGGTCTTTTTACATGTTTTTCATTTAATAATTTCTCAAAATAGGTTTTTCATCTTTCTTTAATCTCCTCATCCTTCACTAACATCCTTAAATCCTCACTTTTTATGCATTTAACTTGAGTAAGATCACTTGTTTTCCTTTCTCTTCACTTAACAAGTTTATTAGATGTTCTTTTCGCCCTCTTTACTATCTAATCAAGTAAAAAAATCATCATAAGTTTTTAATTTAACATCTTTAACGGTTATCTTAACGTTTGTCCAATTTTATTTATAACTTCTAAAATTGTCTTCATTTTTATCATTTTGCCATCTTTTAAAATATTCCCTTTTTATTTTTGCCATGGCTTGGATCTCGTCATTCAATCACTAAGTTTCCTTAGTTATAAAGCATTTTCTTTTTGACTCTCCAAGAACTTTTTTCGATATCCTTTTAATACATTCTGCCATTGTACCCCATATAGTGTTTGTATCTTCTTCTAAATTTCATCTTATTTCTTTACATATTTTGTCCTTAAAGGTCTCCATTTTCTCACCATTAAGATTTTCCCATCTAGTTCGTGAGATTCTAATATATCTTATCGCTTTATGTTACCCCTTAATAGGAATATCTAGTATCATAAGTCTATGTTGTGATGTTAAGCCTCTGTGTAGACCTGCATGCATTTAAGGATCCTGTTGCCCCCCGTCCACCCTTACAGTTATGTTTAATGGAAACTGAGACATATCTCCATTTGTAATACTCATGCATGACAAAAAAAGTGAACTCTCCAGCATAATTTTCCTCTTCTTTCATGCAAATTGAGATCACTTTTTGGAAAGAGTGGATGTTTTGAAATAAAAAAAACTCAACAGAGCCAGACAATTTCAAGAGAAAACACAAATAAACGTATGTTACACATTTGGTTCACGATTACTTTGTTGGGAAGATAATCTATTTGACTTTTATGAGACCCACTCTTAAAGGTTATGAAGTGTTCTTCTCTCTTTTTAAAGAAAGTATAGGTTAATATATGATCAAATGCTACTGCAAAATCTTGGATCTCCTCTTCGGCCTAATTTCGATCACCAAAACCAAATTCTCATATCCTTGTCTTTTGTTTGTTACGTGTTAATTGAAATGTCCACCTATAATTATCTTCTTTCCTACTGGATTTTTTGATCCATTTCATCCATTTAATTCCAAAATTGTCCTTTCGTATGATCATCCAATCCTACATAAGGTACATAAGCCCACAAGTTGTATTTTAGATCATTGAATTATTAAATAAAAGCATATCTTTTAGAATTTGTGTGAATTCCAGTTCAACCCTAGGTGTAGATTTCTAAGTTCCTTCATGAACGAATTCCTAAAAGCTTGTTTACGTCAACTTGTATCAGAGAAAATCAATCTTAATCCTCAATGATTTCTTTCAACAAGTTTGTGTTCAAATATGGGGCCTAAGTCAACAACCTCAACAAAGTAGATTCTCTTCCCATAACTTTTCCTCATGAGATTTTGTTGCTACCACCGCCAAAATTGCCGTTAAGAAAGCCACAACTGCTGCTCCCTTTTCAACCATCGTTCCACGACCCAAGCTTTAAATTGTATTTATTTATATATTTATTTATTTTTAATTCTTTTTCTGTTTTTTAGTTTTTCTATTTCAGTTGATATTAAAGCACCGTATTATATTTCGGTTTTCCATCAAGAGTACCCAAAAAAAGAAACAAAATAAATAAATAAATAAGATGGAAACAAAAAAAGCAACGGGCCTTGCTTCTGCGCAACCCTTCTTCCTCGCTGAAAAGCAACGTCTTCCATCCCCCATTCAGGTCGCCATCCCCATCCCAAAACCCTAGCCGACATATCAGCGACTTCACAGCCATTGCGCGACCAATGAACAACCAGATTTGACATTCTTGCAGCCTCTACGAGCAATCAGTGTTGATGCCTTCAGCAACTCGACATCCTGTTGACCCGTTGATCTTATCAAATGCTCTCCTTTTATCGCTTCATACTAAACCCGCCGTCAAAATAGTATCAATTGGAAATTTGTGTCTACTAGACTTCAATTTGGCCGTCATTGCGAGCAATTTGTTAGCTCGCCAGTTTATCAACTTACCAGCTTACGTATCTATTGCAGCATATCCCCTCCTCCCCATCCATATTACTCTTAAATATTTATTTGTGGAACTCAACACGTAGAAGGGTGGAACTTTACATATAATTGGGGTCAATCATTTCTCCACTACGAAAACTTGTAATATGTACTTACAAGTCTTCCGTAGTTCTCAGATTACGTTATTCATCATTCACTTTTGTGCATGAACTTCAGTAGTGGGAGAACCATTCAAGTTCCAATCACCCCACTGTCATGTATCCCTTTTCCAATGAAAGTCATGCCAAACTCATTAGTGACCTGTCCACTAAACTTGATCACATCACGACTCAAAACAACGCTAGACTTGCAACACTTTAAAATTCTCTCCAACAAATTCTCAATAACCCACATTGCAAAACTTCTCGCACCGGTGGCAATCAAATGTGAGGACGACCCTTGTAATTTTGTATCATCTATTCTCATAGTGAAAACCGTTGCAACTCCGTAGACGTAACCCTAGATTTGGGCGAACCTCTTAAAATCGTGTCTTTTGTATGTGTTTGATTCTTTCTCGTTGGTTACTTTTCGTTTTCTCCCATAACGGAACCCCACCTGTTACTACTTCGTCATCTCCATCCATTTCTAAACCATTGACTATAGAATTGGTACGTTGTATGCTTTCACAATATCAACCAACTACTAATTGGCGACGAACCACGATCTTTCACACATATATCAAATATGGTGACAAGATTTGCAAGGTTATTATTGATAGTGGCAGTTGTATCAATGTTATTTCGACTCGCACAATCCCTCGGTTGGGTTTGACACTTGTTCCCCGCCCCAACCCCTACGATGTGTCATAGGTTAACACATCTTCCCTTCCTGTTAAAGAACGATATCTTGTCCCTATCTAGTTCCTTTTATATAAAGAAGATATCTAGTGTCACATCCTCCCAATGGATATGGGACATATCATCTTGAAATGACCTTGGGTATGTGATTTGGACGTTACTCTATACGATCATTCTAATTCTTGTTCTTTTGAGTTTAACAAAACTCAGATTGGCCTCAACACCATGCAACCCAAATCCGCAAAACATCCCACACAACTTGCCCCAGCTTTGCACAATGGCAGCCACATCATGAGTCCCAAGATATATAATGGGGCATCATTGTCAAGTTAGTTATCTTTATGGTCGTAGCTAAAGTGATTAATATCCCTCCTCGGCAAGAACCCCTATTGGAAGTCGCATAGGTGTTAACCGAAATCAAGATATTTTTCTTGATGACCTCCTATATCAATTGCCACGTGTACGTGACATTCACCATGCCATCAACTTTGAATCCTAGCAATACATTGAACTCTAACGATAAGTAAACGAACTTCTTTGCAAAGGTTTCACTCAACAAAGCATGAGCCCGTGTGCCATGCCCACCCTGTTAATCCCAAAGAAGTATAGGACCTGGAGAATGTGTTGATAATCGTGCCATCAATAAAATCACGACTAAATACCGTTTTCCCATTCTTCGGCTAGATGATATGCTTGATATGATGTATGGAGCTATCATATTCTTCAAAATTGATCTTAAAAGTAGATATCATCAAATTTGAATACATTAAGGTGGCAAATGAAAAATCACCTTCAAAACCAATGATAGTTTGTATGAGTGGTTGGTCATGCCATTTGGATTTTCTAATATCCCAAACACCTTTATGCGGATTATGACAAATGCTTCGGCCATTATGGTCAAATTCCTTGTCGTCTACTTCAATGACATTCTCATCCATAGCCAATCTCGTGTTCAACATTTAGACCATCTTCGGCAAAGTGTGCATAGCCTTGGAAGACGCCAGCCTCTATGCGAACCTCAATAAATGTTCTTTTTTCATTGATAAATTTTTTTTCTGAAGGTATGTCGTTTCTTCTAATGGCTTGCCTGTTGATCCCGACAATTTTAAAGCCTATTGCCTGGTTTAAACCCAAAACACTTGGAATCTTGCAGTTTCCATGGACTTGCTACCTTTTATCGACGTTTCGTAAGGATTTAGCACAATTATGGCCCCCATTACTGACTTCCTTAAGGTGATTTTATGTGCACAAGCCCAGCCAATTGTGTTTTTCAACACATCAAAAACCTCATGACCGCCGCACTGATTATGCGTCTTTCTAATTTTCCGCACCTTTTTTAAGTCAAATGTGCTACTTTAGGGGTTGGCATTGATGGTGTGCTAAGCCAAGAGTGTCACCCAATCGCTTACTTTAGCAAAACGCTCACTAAAGCTAAGCGTCGATACTTTACCTATGATAAGGAGTTGTACACGGTTATTCAAGCTTTACGGTAATGGTGTCACTACCTCCTTTCGCATGAATTTCTACTTTATTCTGACCATGAATCCCTCTGGTACCTCAATTCCCAAAAGAAGTTGAATCTTTGCCATAGTGGTGGGGTGGATTTTTTCAAGCCTATACTTTTGCGCTTAAACATAAATCGAGGTCCACCACTAAAGTGGCCGATGCCCTCAGTCATCACGTTACTATGCTCTTCGTCATGGATGCCCAAATCAAACGTTTAAAAGAGGACTATCACATGTGTCCAGATTTTGGCCGCATTTTTGCACACTTGACTGATGACTCACGACTCGCCATTGATGATTTCTTTTCCATTCAAAATGGGTATCTATTTCGAGCCAACAAACTTTGTGTCCCACGCACCTCTATACGATAATTCATAATTTGGAAAGTTCACGCAGGTGGCCTATCACTATATTTTGGACATGATAAAACCCATTGTCGAGGTCGAACGTCAATTATAGCCCAACCTCAAGAAAGATGTTATCAAAGTTGTTAGTCAATGTTGCACTTGGCAATTTGCAAAACATCACAAATAGAAAACAAGCCTCTATACTCCACCTGTTTTGGATTGTCCTTGGAAAAATGTTAATATGGAATTGTATTCGGTCTACCATTTGCTTTTTGCAAACACGACTCTATTTTTGTGATGGTTGACTGTTTCTCTAAAATGGCTCATTCCATTCCTTGCTCCAAAACCTCATTACGCTTTCCCCATCGTAAAACTCTATTTTAGTGAAATTGTCAAGTTGTACGGTCTTCCCAAAACTATTATTTCTTATGAAAACATGTGACTCAGGAGTTATATTTTGGAAAACTCTTGGGCATATTGTTGATACCAAACTCCAAGGTAACTACTACCTACCACCCTCAAATGGATTGTCAATCACAATCTAGGAACCTACTACATTGTTTAGTGAGTGAAAACAATCAAAATTGGGATTCCATTTTGCCCAGCATAATTCGCCAAAAATAGTTCCGTGGATTGATCCATTGATATAATTCCGATCAAAGTGGTCCATGGATACTCAAAAGCCCATTAACCTTCTTCCTATGAATCCACACATCTGAGTCTCTAAGTCTGTTGAAGCATTTGTTCACCATATTCATGAGTTGCATCACAAGTTTAGTAAGCAAATCTAGTTTAGTAACGCTAAATATCAAGGGCATGCCAATACACATTAGCACCCTATGGAATTTCATGTAGGTGGTTATGTTATCATTCGCATTCGCCCTGAGTGGTTTCCTCTCAACACTACTTGAAAACTGCATGACCTTTCTAAAATTCTAAGTGTTGAAAAGAGTTAGCCCTAATACCTTTGTCATTGATCTCCCATCTGACTATGGGATCAATTCCACATTTAATGTTTAAGATTTGATTACATATCAGGAGCATATTTGCATCCCTAGTGATCCTATCATTGACATGTTTGTTCTACCAGAGCTCCCTCCGATCTTAAACGCAGCCCTTTTACCTACTTTCACGACACAAAAAAGACCACATTGACATTCACCGTTTATCTCGCTCGCTGGCTTGGGACACTTAAGCCCAATGCTACGTGAATTACCACATATGAGCTTCAGCACCTCGCCTCGGGTTTACTAAAGTTTTACGAGCGTCACCATGTTCTGCACACCATGAAGAGTTGGTGCGGGCACCAAGATCTATACCCAAATTAAATGAGTTTATCAACATAGATGCGGGAGAGTAACACAGCTAATGTCGCTATGGATATTTTGATTTTAATAGCTTTATACAGCAATCTTATTTTATTAGGAGTTATCTTAGAAAATTTGTTTTGATATAGATATACTTGTTTTATCTTTATTTCATTCTTATTTTTTTATCCCAATGGTCTATTAATAGTCCAACAACTTGCATTTTAGATCACTGAATAATTAAATAAAAGTATTTTTTTTTAGAACTAGTGTGGATTCCAGACTTCCAATTCAACTGTAGGTGTGGATTCCTAAATTCCTTTAGGTGTAGATTCATAAAGGTTTGTCCGTGATTGTCCCGCATGACTCAAAGTAGAGCAAGAAAGTATTTTAGTTGTTCTTGCCAAAACTCCAATGGCATTTGCCAGTCAAAGCCAAACTTGGCAGGATATGTTGGGTGTCCTAAAAATGCCTCTTGACTTTTCACCAAATAAGTTGCGAAGAAGAAAAAGGAGGGGAAAATAGAAATAATAAGAAAAAACTCTCAAAGCATATAGTTCGAATTTGAGTATGATTGAAGCATGTCTTTAACATTCTTCTCGAGTCACAATCCCCTATAAATTATTTTAGAAGGCCCGAATTATCAAGAAGAGGTGTGACAACACCTTCCTCGTTAGCTTGGAATGGAAAACAAACATAATGCATATAACAATGAAATACTTCAATAGGTGCACATAAAAATGAAACACCAGATAGTTCATTCATAGTTCATTCATTATTTTTTCCTTCATACCTAGGCAGTGCTTAGCCATCAGTTGTTACTAGCTAGATTGCTAATGGCAAAGGATTGTTTGTTCTCCTGGTGGAAAAGTAGGAACAGTCGAACAGTTGACATGGAACTAATGTGCTGAAGGTGCTCAAGGCAATGGCAGTGAATTCTCATATCTCAACAATTCTAAGTGAGGATGCTTGATGACTCAGCACCAACCCCAAGAACCAAGGCAACAATGTCTATGATTGACAAAAGAACGTCAACCAAGCAAAGTACAATGCAACGGATGTGCAGCAGATCAGTCAGAGCCGACGGTAATGGAAGGCTGTACAGTAGTAGTACATTGCTAAGAAAAACTGCATTTCTAGACTAAAACAAGCAACCACTTTCAAAGCTTAAAGCTCAGATTCAGTAATTTAAATGAACCCTAACCTTCAGCAATAAAAACAATATTTCCTTGGACCAGGAGGTTCAGAATTGGAAAAAGGGAGTAAATAGACAAAATTCATACCATGGGAAAGGAAAACGACTGAAAGAGACGAAGCTTCTCCTAAATTGTTCAAATGAAGTGCATGTCGCTTGAGATTGTCACCGATGCATTTGAATAGAAATCTTCTGAGCAATATGCATATTCAAGAATTCAATGGGCAACAATCATCAGCACCCGCCACCACTCTGCAAGCCAAACAGATTCACTCACAGCATCCTTCTGACTTAAGTTACACTATGTTTGCTCCACCGCGGCCCCTTCCCCACCGGCGTCGACGAGCCCTCCTTTTCCTCCCATCCTTTTTCGCGTTGACCTTCTCTTTCAAGTCCCTTTCACCTCGCCTTTTATACATCTTAAAGGTTACTTGTCTCTCTTCAGCCATCTTCCTCACCTTCTCAGTAATCTCTGCTGCGATTTGCCTATTGTACAGTTTCCTCAGACCTCTCATGAGCTTAGCAAAAGTATCCGGCTGGGGCATCATATCCGCATCCATCATGTCCAAACAGTATGAGCAAGCCTCCTTCACGTGCCCATTTGAGAAGAGTGCATGAATCCAGATTGTCCAAGCATACACATTAAGTTCACATCCTTTAGTCACTATGCAACTCCAAACTTCTTTACTCATTTCAAGTTTATCTGCTCTTAGTAGGGCATTCAGTAGCTCTTTCAAGGTACCATATTGAGGAGAAGAAAGAAGACCTCTTCCAACCATTTCTTTGAAGTACTCACAAGCTTCAACCAGACAACCTTGTTCAAGAAACCCATGAATCATAATCACAAAGGTGTCAAGCCCAGGGCTCAGCCCATTTGCTTCCATGTCATTCCAAAGTTTAACACTTTCTTTAACCTCTCCCAACTTGCATGACATTCGGATTACCGTGTTGTAGATATTGAGGTCAGGCCTGCAACCAATCTTCTGCATCTCCTCCACAAGTTCTAAGCACTCCTCCAGCTCTTCCTTCTTCTCATGTGCCAGCAAAATATGCAAATAAGTTGTCTGATTCGGAGAATACCCACGCTGTATCATACTATCCAAAAGCTCATAACCCTTGTCAATCTTTCCCCACTTACAGAAACCACTAATCAAAGTAGTGTAAGTCACAGCATCTGCCTCACAGCCACTCCTCTGCATCTCCACGAGAACCCGCATCGCCTCTTCCATTTTTTCCTGAGAACAAAGGGCCTGAATCAAAATTGTAAAAGATGTCGCATTTGGCTCACAACCCTTCCTCCTCATCTCTTGCAAAAGATCAGAAGCATACACCATTTTCCCTGCAACTGCATACCCAGTAAGCAAGTTGTTATAGACCACAATGTCCGGTTCAAACCCAACTTCCCTCATCTGAACCAACACGAATTTTGCCTCCATAAGCTTCCCCTCTCTACACCAACCATACAACAATGAGGTAAAATGCTTAATAGTAGGCGTAAACCGCATCCTCATTTCCTCAAACAGTGAAGCGGCTTCTTTTACACTGCCATTCTTGCACAAAGCATCCAACAAGCAGCCAAACACATACTCATCTGGTTCACACCCATATTTGGGCATCTCATCCAAAACCTCTATCGCCTTTTTCACCATCCTCGCGGATGCGAATCTCCTCATTAGCACAACAAACATTTCAGGCACAATAAGCTGAGGGTTCTCTTTTCTCATCTCCTCAATTAGCGCCCAAACGGTACCAAATTGCCTCATTTTTGTTAAACTCTTGATCATGCCTTTGTAGACATCGTAACTATGTCTATAACCCGGTTGCTTCGAAGCCCACACGAAGAACCTGTACCCTAAGTTTCCGGCGTCGCCGCAACGACTCAGGACGCGTTCTGTTAGGCCCGACCTAACCACGACGCCGGATTGTTGCAAAGCAAGTTCCAATTTCGCAACCCTAGAGTGGAATTTTCGGAGAATTTTATACACCTTTTCGACATCAACGGCAAACTCGTCGTCATTATCGTCACTGGTGGAGTTCTCTGGATTGTTCTCGAGACAAACGAGGCCAAACCCTCTTCCTGTGTTGATATGGGGTTTGGCGGCTGTGTGATTCGGGTGGAATTTTGGTGGGTTTTGGGGTGAAGCCATTTGGGAATGCGTGGAAAATAAATGGGGTCTGCATGGGTCGTGGAAGCGGGCAGAAGAATATGATCCCGTAGGGATGAGGTGAGCCGGGGTGTTTGGTTCGGAGGAAAGTAGGAAGAGACGGTATTTGTTGCAGAGAGCCACTGTTTTTGAATAAAATCTCCGCATTCTGTACTAGGGAAATCGACGCGCAGCTTCATCTCAGCATAACTTCCGTGCATTTCTCGGCAACAGGAATGCCAATTTGTTCTTCTTTCATGCAGAAACTATGCGATTTTGTACCCCTATAAAACGCTAGGTCATTTCCGATACAGTGGCTATAGTATCTGTATACATTGGAGGTTCACTTGTAGAAAGTTCTCTCACTTTTGTCTCACTTTTGTCCATACTATATTCGCTGTAGTATAATTATATTTGATAATTATATTTAAATACGTCTAATATGAAACTAGACATATCAATGTTATCTCATGATTCCACTTTTTCTCTCTCTAATTTGTCATTTGCATTTGAATTTTATTTCATTTTTATTTTGCGTTTGGTATTTTCATTTCTTCTTTAAGAATTTCATCACTACTCTTTTACTTTGATTACTTAGACATCTATCTGTAGAATTTATTAAAACAAATCTCTAAAGTTCGACTAGGTGAAATTTTTTTTTAATAATCATACAAATTTTCTTTCTCGTGTGAATATGAGTAATTTTTCTTTTGAAAATCATCAATTTCTTCGTAAGTCTCTATGTTGCAACTCATGTAATTTTATCGCATTTGTATAACACTATTTTTATATTTAAAAAATGTGGATAAATGTTGAAAGCCAAGCTTACGCAGATTTGTTTTTAAAATTTGTGGGTAAATGTTGAGGGCCAAGCTTACCCAAATTCTAGAAAAGTTATTTATTTATATGAGACATCAATTTGCTAATTTGATTTACACAGAACAATTATACATGATTGGCATTGTACCCACTTCCTAATTAAAAAATATATATTTAGAGTAAATTGACATCACGGGTAGTCAATGAATGACATAAAATTAGTGTTAGATCTTCCTAATAATTGCTACTGTTGACATTTTCCTTTCATTAATTTGATACTTCTTTCTGTTGAGATTTGATATTTAATTAAATATCATTTGTAGAGACATGGAAAAACATATATCCGATGATTCTGCATGTTTTCAGTTGAATGAAGAAAACATTGAGCATAAGGAAGACAATGACAATATGATGAAGGAAATAACAAGCAAAGAGGACACAATCGAGGACCCTAAGTTTGGAATGTTGTTTGACTCAATTGATGAACTTATGGAATTTTACACAAGATATGGTAAGGAAAAGGTTTCTCTGTTTGTAAAAGATCCTCTACCAATGGAGAAGATTGAAATCTGAGGTACTTTACCACCGCTTGTTCCCGTCATGGAAAGGCAAGGAGGACATCAAGCAATCCGGTTAACATGCATCCTATAACAAAAACAGGCTGCAATGCCTAAGATTAGGGTATCTTTATCCCTCCATCAGAAGTGGCAAGTGGACTCTATTGTACTTTATTATAATCATGCATTAAATCCATCTAAATACATATATTTTGACTTTAGCTGAAGATGCCTCTCTAACTTATGCTTCATAGATTATTGACCTTGAAACTAACTTATACTTCATAAATTAACCTTGAAACTATACGTTAAAAGTTAATTCAAATTCTATTTGAGTTGAAATAACTTTCTAATCTATCATGTTACTAAATTTTAGCCTCAATAATTTGACTTTTTAAAATGTTTCAAAAATTATAAATTTACACAAATTTAATTAGTACTAAACTTAATTAACACAAATAAAATCAAATTAGATCTATTTTTTTTCTATAAATATGAATGTATTTTTAATAAGTAGTGTTTGTGTGAATTGTTTGAAAAAGATAAAAATTGTAAAAATTGAATAATTTGTAATATCTTGTTTATATATTTATTTTGGCAGCATATTAACCTAAACAAATTGCCAAACCAAATTCAATATCTTTGTGTTCATTGTGATTATTCCAAGTTTCCTTACACATCACCATATTTCCAAGCCTAGCAAGAATTACTTACCCGTATACGTCAACACAGCATGAGTCAATTTTTCTAATTTAACGAAAGCTAGAATCCTCTCTCTTGTATGCACAATAATTTCGGGACTTCCCTAGCATCAGCCTAGATAGCTGGAATCATATCCTAAGGCTCAGGATCATTGCATTATATATGAACTGTATTTTTAAAGATTTTGCATTTTACTTTTAAGAAGATTTTGCAATTTTACTATCTTAATGAATATGGCCTTTTAAATGCTATACATAAATTATAAGTGGTTTCAAACTGAAGCATATAAACTGAAAAGTGATGATTGTGTTAGTATGAAAGTTCTAAAAACTTAATTACAAATATTATAGTGTGGGTTCCGTCCAGGATGAGCTTTCTATGTGGATCCCTGCAAGCAGATGAATGGAGATTTAATTCATTTAATCAAAATACATCAAGATGTCGGAAAATCCATTTTTACAGTACTAAGAAAATGTTCGTTCGTACATCTGAAATTCAGTTTTTAGTTGTCTCAAAGTTTAAGCGTAAAATAACAACCTCAACAACAAGAACAGCAGCAAAAAATAAATAAATAAATAAAAGAAAAGCACGACATTCCAGGCAAAGTTTAAGCGTAGAAGCAATAAGATACAACTTTTCGATCAACTTGAGCAAGCAAGGCAGTTGAAGGTTCAAGCTAGCTTGTACTCGACCCAACGAAACCTTGATATTTTGTCAAGATGCATTATTTATATCATTCGACAGGAGGAGCTCTATAATAGGCTGGCACAGTTGCAGGGAAGAACATTTGCCTAACTCCTTCAGCCTTTATTATGGGAAATATGATACCAGATGCGCCCTGTAAAAGAGAGTTATGCCAAAAACAAAAAAAAGAGATAATATTTTCGATGTATGGGAAGTCATTCTTTTTTATTTTGCCAGTAGTAGAATTATTCTCTTGGGATTTAGAGATCCTTGCCCCCAAAAGAAAGAAAAATAACCATGAAATACTTCAAAATTAAGTATGATATCTACCAGTTTTACCAAGTTTTTACATAACGGCTAATTTGAAAAGAAAAATATTGCAAGGCAGGGAGTGATAAACACAGAACTGTGATCAAGATTTGGTATTGATTCTCTTCACTAGAACCAAATACAACTCAAAAGAACAAAAATGAAAAATAAAACAAAAAAATGTTTGATGATGACTGGTGTCATAAAACGGTTTGATGACCTTAAACAACTAACTGGATTGAGAACCAAACCAGAAATGTTTTTACTGAGGCATTTTCGGTATATTCACGAAACAAATGAATGGTGATGCAAGTAACAGAGAATGTTTTAAAAGTGAAACAAGAGGCACATGAACAACCAAAAAGAAAAAAAAAAGAAAAAGAAAAACAAGCTACCATAACTCTAGATCATATAACTTAAGATCAACAACGTACCGAAATTAATCTAGCTCCCATCCACAGTCGTTTAGGCGATGGAAACGGTAGTAAGAGACGCCCAACACCATATATAGCCACAGAGAAGAAATGGAGCACCAAGCTTAAAGGTCGAGGGTTTAGACCAGAGAGTAGAGCCACGGGTCCTGTCGAGCACACACCTCCAAGGCTTAAATAATCAAAACATGCTTCACGCATTTCCTTCCTTGCTTGATCAGGAGATGAACAAAACACCTTATACAGAGCGCCAGCCAGAGTATTTATTGTGGATGCCACTGGCTGCAAAACATGCAAAGCATATCATAAACCAAACTACAGAGACTCAAAAATAACATCTATGAAATGAAATAGTGCCTTAAAACTTCACCAGTCAAAACTTCAATAGTCAGACTGAAGACAACTGTGGCATCACAGTGAAAGCAATTTAAGATTTTCAATGGGTCGGGGAAGGTCACAAGGCATGTACTACTTGTTTGTCAATCTGTTTACTAGTGGAATTCTTCATGGAATAAACAGAGGTCATTCGTTCAAATTTTGGAACAGTGAGTAAACTACTTTTGGAATGTTTATTTTGCCAGTGATTTCTTCTTTCCACTGAATTAGGTTTATGTCAAACAATTGAAAACTTCTTTTGAACTTAGTGAAGCAGTTCATATCTGAGCCTTTTATTCTTCCGTGCTACAATGGCGCTGATGGCAAAGATTTGAGTCCAGCATACCTTGCGTAAAGTGTAAAAGCATTCGAGATACTTGCACAATGAAGCTGAATCATTCAGGTCCCGCAGGGGCTTAAGGAGATCCCGTAAGACAACAATATCAGAGAGAGCCACGGTCATTCCTCCACCAGTTAAAGGATGGCGCATGTTGAAAGCATCACCCATTAATAGTGCTCCAGGAGTAGGGTAGGGAGCAGCGGGCATACTTCTATTGGGCATTGTTCGAATATTTCCTTTATCAATTGCAGCTATGAATGCAGTGTGCAGCTCAGGTGGAATCTGAACCAAAAATTGTATTCATTAATCCAAGGTAATAGGGGAAGTATATACAACATGTTATCCTCAAAATCAGTTTGCAAGAATGAAGTAAACAAAAGATTTAATTTACTACCAATGAATCATTCAGTGAAAGCTTAGGATACCTGTGGAGCCACCGTGGTCTTTAAATATTTTGCCAGTTCTCCATTAGCAATAGAAGGGATCTTCTGACCAGGTACATCAACCAAACAACGAACCTCCGTACTACTTATTGGATAGAATAAAATGGGTGAGGGATCTGCTAAAATAACATGCCCATGATTGGGAAATGGGAGCTTACAGTTCTCCAAGACCAAGCCAACAAAGCAAGAGGGTACATCTACCTGTAAAACACAACAATAACAAAAGATAATCTCACAGAATGGTATAAAGCTAAAAGTGCATTCACGGAAAATCAAGATAACATAATAATTGACAGGTAAAGATAGAATATCACCTTAGGGTCGCAAAGAGAGCGGCGCAAATTTGAGAAGCATCCATCACAAACAATTGTAAGAGGAGCATATGATCTAAGTTCTTGACCAGTCTTAGTTTTGTACTGAACTCCCTTAATACTTCCATTTTCTTCAAGTAGGGATGTTACAGTTCCTTGCTCTAATCGGACACTGGAAAGAATATCCAACACAAATGGGGGAATGGGATCAATAACCAAGTAATGAAATAGAACATATTACAGTACATCCTCTAACATAGTCAAAATATACCTGTCAATGACCAGTATGCATCGTGGTACGTATAAAAAAAATAAGTTATTGTGCATCAGAATGTGCACATAAAAAGTGTTGATGATTGTTCAAATGAAATGAAACAAAATGTAAGAGAAACCAAAGTGAGTACAGTAGTACACTACATATAAGTACTTGCAAAAAAATAAAAAATAAAAACTTGGAGCAAATAATCAGGACAGCAATTGTTTTCTTACTAATCCTTTGGATGCAAAAAACTAGTTCATGAGATGATGGCACTTCGAAAATTAATGAAACTAAGCTGTTAATTTTGTTTGACATAAGAGGGAGAAAATTAAAGCCATGTCGGCTAGTATTGAATTTAGGTATGGGTGGTTAGCCTGTACAACCATTGCCATTTATGAGCTTCAACAGATTTTAGAATTTTTCAGGACTTGGGAAATCAGATTAGTTGTGAAATGACACAATTGTTAATCTCCACGTGTGCCAAAATTCACACACAAAAGTATTAAACGAACTAAAAATAATTCTGAAAATTGACAGCAGTTTTTTAGGTTTCATCTAGCTCGTATTATATTCAGACAATTCCCAGAGTTCAAAACTTGTTTATAACCTAATGCACAAACATGTGAAAGAAAGTATACTTTGGAAGGGTAGCAGCCTTTTCTCTCATCCTCTGTATGAACCGCCCATTGTGGAAGCTTCTCCCAGCAACATCCGAATGGAACTTTTCCAAGGGATAAGACAATCTGGTATTTCTCCCATCCTTGAAAAGAGCATATCCCAACACCCTCTGGGCATCAATTTGCTCCACACAATCTGCAGTCATATGCTTGAGCTTTAACAACAAAAAGAAACCATGCATGAAGAAAGGAAGCCATACCCGGACCCTTAGCTTTGACCACATAGTAGCCAAGTGACATGGAAATGGACACGCGACATGACACTGACGCGCTGACGCATCAATTTTCAAAAAAAATAGTAAATCAACTCATGAATCGAACAGTGAATTGTAAAATTCATCATGATTCTATCACAAAATAAATTCACTTATATACTCGTATCGATTTATGCATAAATCGATAATCGAATCGTGGACTGAATCGTGAATTGTAAGATTCTGATAATTATACATACAATGAATTAAATTAAAACCCATATATTTTATTTTATAAATATTTCAAAACATATTTAGTATGCATAAATTGCATTTTAAAGAATCCAAAAGATTATTACTATTAAGGGATTTATCACATAAACATGTTTGGAGGGTTCAAACAATGTTGCCAATTTGTTCATTAAGTGTTGAAATAATGTCAAATATTACAAATTTAATTTTTCAAATAGCATGCTTCAAAAGTATCGAAATGTTGAGTGTCCGACACAACACGCTTCACAGCATAGGAGTTGGTATCAAAATGAAGTCTTTTCGATGAACCAAAAATTATTCACTCACGTAAGGCTATTATTACACAACACAACCATATGATGGATGCTAAGTTCATACATACCCTGAAGACCCAATTCAATTAGCTTTAGGTATCCTCCTGGCTGTAACAGCTCACCAACAATTCTGTCAGGCTCTGTCAAATCTCTTTCAATTACATGAACTTGCCGTCCATCCTGCAACAAATAGCAGAAAATAAGATTGGAATTGGATGTTTTTGCTTTGCAGTAGAAAAAGAAAATCCGCAGCATTAAAAATGGAAAAATAGAAAAAAGAAACAGTGATTTGATCATCATAAACCCAGTTTCTTTATTTTCTCTCATTATAACAATTTAATTAAGAACCAATTTAAGGGAACCAAATATGCTATAAGATTATAGCCCAGGCGCCAGGTCAGAAAAGATACAATCCCAGAAGCAAAAAAACAGCCAGAAAAATACTAAAAAATTAAGATAAATAGTTTAGACACACTTTTAAGTGTGTTTCACATGACACAAAGTTAAATCCTCCCTCTTAAAATTTAAATTTTGGAAAATATGTGGTTTTTAAGCCTCCAAGAGAGCCAATATATATGATCAATGTGAATTTCCTAAAATTCCCTTCAACCCTAAACGAGATATTCTCATATGATCCATCCCCAAAAGAGACCAGACATCTTCAGTGATGAACGGTTGGCCTTTTTCTTGCTCTAAGCGTCGTCACTCCTTCCCACGGCAGCACTCCCTCTTGTGGCACCTACTTACATTTTTTCAATCAGGTATTTTTGACTCACATATCTATAAAGTGGGAGTTGCAAAGTTCTTGATCGGAACACAAATGCATTAGATCCTCTTCAATGGAACACAAATCACTCTTTGCATGTATTTCATTTTATTCATATGTTCTTAATTAACCGAAAGCTCAACACAACAAACTCTAATACGATGATAAAAGTCAACATTTTTTTTACGAATAATCAAGACTTCTAAATTAAAAATAAAAATATCACCACCAACCAAAAAAATAAAAAAATAATAAATTTTTATGTCCACCAATTTTACAACAGCCGTTCTTGTGCACTTTAAACTACCGAAAAGACGGCCATAAATTAACCAAGTTTATGAATAAAGTTTGTACTGTGATGTGATATAATTGTTTAGGTAGAATTTATTTAATTTTATTTGTAAAAAGATAAAATTAAAAATTACAATGAAAAAAGCAAAAACAAAAAAAATAAAAATAAATAGACTACAAGTTGAAGACTGAAAAACGAGAATTTTTGGCTACCGGCTGGTAGCCAAACGACCACAGCGTAAGATGCCATAGCCGGATTCATAACTTTTCTCGGTGCTATCTTATGACACGTGAAAAAAATTAATTGTTGCTTTCTGCTCTTTCGCGGTTAATGCCCATCAACAGAAAAAGGACAGTTGTGATTGTGTTGGTTTTGACGAAATAGGCGATCTTCTAGGACCCTGAAATTGGAATTAACATGGCTGTTGAAATAAGTTTCAGGGAAAATTACCCCATGAAACTGGAATATTTTTCTTTAACGGAAAAGCCTTTTTTCCGCGGAAATAAATAGGGAAGAGATATAATATATCATTTCTTTATGTGCATAAAACTTCCTCTTGGAATTTTCTTCCTCGCTTTTGTTTTGTTTTACCGAGGAGTAATTTTTCCTATGAAACAAACAGAACGGGGGATGGTAAGAGGAAAAGAGAGAGATAAGATCTCACCCTGCCGAGGGTGTGAGCGAGAGCAGCACCGGCGA
Organism: Heliamphora exappendiculata; assembly: GCA_034768845.1. Taxonomy (NCBI): domain Eukaryota; kingdom Viridiplantae; phylum Streptophyta; class Magnoliopsida; order Ericales; family Sarraceniaceae; genus Heliamphora; species Heliamphora exappendiculata. Next base: position 529 of record JAOTRH010457771.1, on the reverse strand, counting down.
CCCCGGCCCCGACAATGATAACGTTGGTTCCTGGTCCTCCTTCGGGTCGGAACTCTCCATTGATGGAGCTCCGGACGCAATCATTTCGGATCTCATCGACGGCGCTGCCCAGACCGTGGGGGTGACGATCGCGTCTCTTGTCAGCCTTCGCCGTCGCGTTGCGTCGCAAAATGTAGAGAATAATTAACCCTAGCAGGGAGGCAAAGAAAGTTCCGACGACGTAACTGTCCATCACCATCGCCATTTTCTTCCGACTTGATTAACGAAATGACCAGAAACAGAAAAAGTGAACGGCCGCCGGCAATCGCTTTATCTCTCTACACCTGTGCCGTAAATGTTGCTGATTCTTCCTCTCTTTTGTCCTTCCCTCGCCGGAACTTTTTTCCCTCACTAACTCCGGCGCCGGTTTGTGTTTTCGCTGTTGTTATCTTTGGAGAGGTGCGTTCGAAGAGGATGAGGGAGAATGCAGGAGGTAGGGGCCTTTTGTAAGCACGAATAGAACACTGCGCGTTTCGTCAAGCAAATATAT
>JAOTRH010457750.1:0-29189 GCA_034768845.1 Heliamphora exappendiculata | reverse complement strand
CCAATGATGATTAGTAGAGGCCAACCTTACAGTTGGGCGAACGGGGTGCCTAACACCTTTCCCGATTCGTACCTTAGTCCCTGAATCCTCTTTCTCTGGTTAATGTTTTAAAGATCAGTAGCCAATTTTATTTTTCTTAATTTTTCTCAGAAACTAAGTGGCGACTCTATTTTCAACAAAAGGAATTTTTAAAATTTGATTTTCAAGGTGTTAAAATTTTTTTTAAAACATTCTTTGAATTCCTTATTTTTAAATGTTTTTTAAAATGACCCATAAATTCCAAAACCACAATGACCTAGGATTCGATTGCTCCCACGGTTGGGGACCGTAAGGAATCGCATGATGGTTTTGTATTATCCCACGGTGAAAGACCATAAGAGAGCACGTGTAAGTGTGGTAAAAATAGTAGGTTGTGATACCAGGTCAGAGTGTGGCTTGTGATGTATGATGGTTGAACCCTTTGGAATTGTGTTCCCTGTGAGGTCAAGCTGGTGGACCAAAAATGCTTATGCTTGTCCTTATTGACAGAGTCCTTTGGGCAGTGATCAGTAGAAAATTCTTAATCATTGTATGCGGCTTGTTTTGGGTTGTGTGCATGGTTGTCCTTCTAGTTCATGACAAAGCGGGAATTTTGTTAGAACAGCGCGACTGCGATATTCACATGGAAAATTTTTGATAGACTTTTGTGAGCCTGGATTCGGGTCTTGTTTGGAGTTTTGAACTGTTAAGTGTTTTTAGAGTCGAGGAGTGGTTATCAACTGTAGTAAGTGTTGTGTTTTGGTATAACTGTTGTTTGTTCGGATGGTGATCCCAAGAGTATGGTGAGATACGAGTTAGGATGGAGTCAAAGTTTGAGAAGTCTTGGTTAGTTTGATCTGTTCGAACTGGCGTGATTGATTATTGGTTGGGAATAAAAGGACCGTGATGCGTTCAGGAGGTGAGAAAAATGTTAAGTGGAAGATGCAGGTCTTGGTTGGTGACTTGGGTCCGAATATTTTGTTATTGTGGGCTCAAGGGGGTGATGTATGTGTTATGCATGTGTGGATTGGCATCGGATGACGATCAGCATGTTTGCTTTGTCGAATTGTGGGGATCATGTTTGATGTGAGGTTGGTCTATAGTCTTGGTATCAATGATCTGATGGCGAGACGTTGAGTTGTGTAGTGTTATGTAATGACATGCTGTCGCACGGAAGACATGATTGGGGTTTGTATAAGTTGTTGGATACTTATGAGATGTTCTGTCTGCGTGACATGCTGGGTCAAGTGACTTGCTAGAGTCAGGTGACATTGTAGCTATGATGCTGGATCGATTTTCAGTTATGTAAAACCTTGTCTGGGATAATGGTGTGTCACCTAGTGTTTCTCCTGAGTGAGAACAATAGTTCGCGATGGAAGATTATATAGAGGGCGAAGGTTTGAAGGTTGATGAGATCTATTCTTTGGTATTCCAGGAGAGTTAAGTGAGCTTCTCTCTAGTGAGCTTCTCTCTGGAGTGGGTGTTGTATTGTTGCTCGTGGATCGGTGTCATGAAAGCTTCAGTAATGGAGATGTTGGCATCTGTAGGGTGATGATGTGGTATCAAAGTCGGTGGTCTTCTGGTGATCGTCAGGACTTGAGTAAAGTTTGTGCGCGGGTTGTGTGACTTCTTCTGATCGATGTCGGAGTTTGACATCGTGTATTTGGACTTGTGGAGATAGTCCTTGGTGTGTATTGTGAGGTGTGATTGAGCCAGTATGTGACAATGAGGATGAGGGTGATAGTCTATGTGTTCGAGTATAGAGCATGTTTGAGATCAAGTACCATGGTGAATTGGTCTCTTGCTTTACGTTTGTCGCTGAAGTAGTTGTGTTTGGCGAGAGCTCTGTGTTGGGGTTTGGCAGCATGAGTTGGATCTTGATCAAATATTTATGGATGTTTCCTGGATGACTGTAGTATCAGTGGAACTTGTACATGTGGATAGTTTGTGTGGAGATCGAATCTTCAAGTTGTGTATTAGTTTTGTGACGACGGTCTGGGATTTCAGTTGCTGGAGCACTTGTGCTGTTGTGCGGTATCGCTGGGTTTACATCAGCGATTGTTGATGGTTGATGGGTTGGTGTTTGGCTGGCGTTCAGTGTTGAATTTTGGGGACGAAGTTCCTTTAAGAGGGGGAGAGTTATGAGACCCCGACCCATTTTATTTTGGGAATACTTTAAGTATTGACGGAGTTTGAGTTAGCTGTTAACCTTGGTGCGATGGGTTTTGTTTCTTCATAGTAGAACAGCAAGTGTATAAGAGTTTCACGCTTTTTTAGATTTGGCATAGGCGAGTTTGACTTAGTTTAAGGGTTAAAAACCTGTTTTGCATCAAAAAACACACTGCCCAGCAGTTCGGTCGACCAGAGGGGTTGGCCCAGTCGACTGGATCGAGAATTTTGAGTTCGATCGACTAGACATGGGGGTTCAGTCTACTGGACAAACTTTTTTTCGTTTCTATAAATATTCAGGGGCTGAGATATTTTGGAAACTCATTACTTCTAAGCTAAGTTTCGGTTTTCTCTGCCTTCTCTCTAGATTCTGATGGACCCGGGGCTCAATTTTCAGCAAACTGACAGCAAATCCTTGATGTTGGTGTCGGGGGCTTTGCATTATCCAGACAGAATTCTGTTTCATCGAGGTTCGATTTTTGAGACATCGAGCTTTGGCTCAACGAGGTAGGATTTTAGACCCTACTTTTGTTAAAGGGTGTTATATGTAGTTATATGTGTTTTCACTGGGTAAAAAATACATTAAATATGATTTTCATGTTTAAACCTTAGTTTTTGGGTAAAAAGTGGATTTTTACGCCTTTCTCGATTTATTACATAGTTCAGATGTGTTGATATCCGTGATTTTTAAAAAGGTGATTATGAAAATGGAAGTTTTTTGAAAAACATGTTTTGGAGGTTTGGATCTAACCTTTGGGGTTGAGTCTCAACTTTTAAAATGTTTTGTTGGAAATCTGTTGTTACATGCTTGTAGATCTCCATGTGGATGAATTGGATCTCTTTTATACATGCAATGTAGAACTGTTTTGTGAGTTTTTAAATATTTTTCATAGATGTACCATAACAGTGGGTATGATGAGTCAGGCTTCTATTGCTCCGTAGAGTGGGCTCGCTACGATCCCTCGGGTTAATCCCCGTAAACGTGGTTTGGATGCTCTTCCATCGGTCGTGGCAATCTGTAAAGAGTAATTGGATGCTTCCTCCATCGGTCGTGGAAATCCGTAAAGAGTCGGTTGCCTCCGTGAATGGCGTTGTTATTGTAACTCCGTATAGAACTTGTCATTACCTAGCAAGCCTTCAATGGTTCAGGACTAGGGTAATGGACAGGAGTCTGTAGTTGTTACCTTTGTTAGTATGACAGAGTCGGTACATAGGATTTTATTTCATCTCTTTCTCTTCGGCTGTGTAGCCTGAGTGGAGCATACTATTTTATTACAACTTATCGTTTTATTTTCTTCGGCTGTGTGTTCTGAGTGAAAAAATAAAATTTTGTTGCCAGTTGTGTGATCCGGGTGGAAACTCAGGTTTTGATTACTGCTTTCCCTTAACTGTGGCATGATATCTGTGAGGATGATATACATGGTTTTAAAATTGGAAATGAGGGATTTTATGAAATAAAACCTTTTGAGGCTCGTGTTAGCCTGATGGAAAACTTGTGGGTTTTGGGATAAAAACCTATTTGACTCATGTGGTTGAGTCTGCATGCTTATAATTGCATAGCCTGCTTACAGTTTTATTGTCTTTTCCTATTGGGCTTCGGCTCACAGTGTGAGATTTTGTTGTAAAACATTTTTTAGGTAGATGTGGTCCGATGGGGTGACCTTGAGGTGCCCGAAGGTGGCTGTTGATGAGACCCTGTTGTTTGGTCTTTGTTAGGTAGTTTATACCTTTCTGTATATGTGTCATGTTAGATATAATATGTTGTAATGCGTATATAATTCTTATGGATGTACGTATGTTTTAATGCTTTCGAAAGAACCTTGGGTTGGTTGTTATTTTCTGTAGTTTCTTACTACACTTTTCATTGTTGGGTGCAACAGTTTACAAACGGGATTTTCAAATGATTTATGCTTCATTTAAACTCTTGTACTCGAGGGAGATTTTAGAACGGCTTCCACATCTTTTTTAAAAGGATTTTCTTTACCCAAAAAAATATATATTTTTTTTAAAAAGGTTAGGCTTATGGGACCATGACCGTAGTCTCTTGACTACTCTTTCAAATTGGATAAACCCTCGGTAGTACATCTTACAAAGGTTTTAGCCTTGTTTAGGCTTTTTGGTTTTAAATCCCTTTCTGTGTTTGGACGGTTTGATGGTGTTAGTAGGATCTTCGCGTGGCCCGGAGTTTGGGGCATGACACCTACAAATAGGTACTGGGCATCTCGGTGTAGAGGTGTAGGCCGTGCTGATTTGAGTGTGGCGGATTAAAGACGACGGCATAATTGAAATTGACACTGGTTATCTTCAAAGTGATTTACAGAATTCAAGCCAAGGTAAAAATTGTTCATTGTATGTCTTGTATTCTGTGGACCCATATAATTAGTATTTTATTTACATGTATTTAGGCTGGGTTGTTGTCATGAATCCACAAGGAATCTAATATGTATAGAGTTTTGTAATTTATGGGGTTAAGATTTTAGAATTTACCTATAAATAGGACTATATAACTTTAGTTATTGTGTAGAGAGTAAATTAAGTCAGTAAAGATGTAGGAAGAGATAAAAAAATATCGGGGACACGTAAGTAAACATTGAGCAGAGAAACGGGATTTGTTTCAAGAATCGGGTTATGAGTGTCGAATTTTGAGTATTTTTGATCTCAAGATTATACACTCTATAGTTATAATTGATTACTACGTCAAGGCCCAAACTCCGGATGATGCAAAAAACCACCAAAACTGCCTAAAGAAAAGGGATAAAAATCCTAAAGCCCAAATGAGGCTAAAACCTTTATAAAAGTGTACTACCGAGAGTTTATTTAATTTAAAAGAGTAGCCCAAACACTACGATTTTGGCCCCAGAAGAAAGCCTTTAAAACAAAACACAACTTTGAGATGAGAAAATCTTTTCTTTTAAAAGAAGCTTAGGCATTTCAAAATCTCCCTCGAAGCATAAAAGTTTTGAATGAAGTATAAATCATTTGAAAACCATTTTTGTAAACCGTTATATAACAAATCCATGGTTCTCTCAAAAGTATTAAAACATGCATACATCCATAAGAATTACATACACATTACAACAGGTTATATCAAAGCATGAAACATATATAAAAAGGTATAAACTACCGATCAAGACAAAACAAGAGTCTTGTCATAAGCCACCTCTGGGCACCCCATGGTCAACCTATAGGATCACGTTCACCTAAAAAACGTTTTACGATAGAATCCCACACCGTGAGCCGAAACCCAATTAGAACAGGCTATAAAGATATAAAGTAGGTTATGCAATCATAAGCATACAGACTCAACTACATGAGCTAAAAAGATTTTTTTTCTCTTAAAAAGCACAAGTTTTTCATCCTTGAAACTGAGCATTTAATCCTCATAGATATCATGCCATAGTTAAGGGAAAGCAATAATTTAAACCTTAATTTTGTTCACCCAAATCACACAAATGGGACCAAAATGTTATTTTCCCACTCGGAACACACAACCGAGGAAAATAAAACGATAAGCAATAGTAAAATAGTATGCTCCACTTGGGTCACACAATTGAGGAAAAAAAGGTAAAATAAAATCTTATGTACTGACTCTGCCACACACATGGACAAAGATAACCACTATAGACTCTTGTCAATTACCCTTGTCACCACATAAGGCCTGCTCGGTAATGACAAGTTCTATACGGAGTCACGACAACGTAAACAACGCCATTCACGAAGGAAACCGACTTAGTTTATGGGTTCACAACCCGAGGGCCCTAAGCACCCACCAACCACTTAGTTTACGGGTATTAACCCGAAGGCATGTAGGGACCTACTCTGCGCATATTTTCAGACTTTCACCGTGGAGCAATGGAAACCCAACTCAACACATCCACTGTCACGGTACATCTATGGAAAACATTTTAAAACTCACAAAAAACAGTTCTACTTTGCATGTATAAAAGTGATCTAATCCATCCACATAGAGATCTACAAGTATGTAACAACATATTTCCAACAAAACATTTTAAAAGCTGAGACTCAACCCCGAGGGTTAGTTCTAAACCCTCCAAAACACTCATTTTTCCACAGTTTTCACAAAAACACCCCATTTTTTAACTTTCTTTTGAAAACCACGGATATCAACACGTCCGAATCATGAAATAAACTGAGAAAGGTGTAAAATCTACTTTTTACCCAAAAACCAAGGTTTAAACATGAAAACCACATTTTTTACTCGATAAAAACACATATAATTGCACGAAACACCCTTTAACAATAATAGGGTCTAGAATCCTACCTCGTGGAGCTAAAAGCTTGATGTCTCAAAAATTGAATCTCGACGAAACGGGATTCTGTCCAAATAAATGCAAAGCTCCCAACACCAACACCAAGAATCTGTAGTTCGATCGCTAAAAATCGAGCCCCGGGCCCTCAAAAATCTAGAGAGAAGGCATAGAGAAAATCAGATCTTAGATGAAAATATCCCAAAATATCTCCAAACACTGATATTTATAAGCTATGCCCAAAAATATCTCAGGTCAGTCGACTGAAAAGCTTCTGAAAAATCAAAAACTTTCCACCGACACAGGTCAGTCGGCTGGACCCTCTAGGTTAGTCGACTGAACCACCAAAAATTCCACTCAGTCGACTGAACTCACCCCCCTAGTCGACTGAATCCTCACTGGAATTTTTCTCAAACTATTTTTGATGACAAAACATGTTTTATACCCTCGAACGAAGCCATACATGTCTCTAAAACATCACTGAGGTCAAAAGGGTAATTCTAATACCTTAAACACTTGAATCATTCCAAAAAGAAACAGATCGGGATCTCATAACTCTCCCCCATAAAGGAATTTTGTCCCCGAAATTCAACACTGAATCTCAAACCAAACACAGCCCGTCAATCGTCAGCAACCTCTGATGCAAACCCCGCAACATCGTGCAAGAGCAAGAATACCATAGCAACTAAAACCCGAAAAGTTGTGAGGACGCTGACATCAAGTATACACATCCTTAAAGAATCAAGATCCAACTCACGCTGCAAGAATCAAGATCTAACCCCGCAACATCGTGCAAGATCAAGATCCAACTCACGTTGCCCAACATCGAAATAGAACTCTGACCGAACATAAACCACTCCAACGATAAACGCATCACATGGGACCAATCCACCATGGAACTTAAACTCAAACACTCTCTATTTCTAAGACATAGAGACTATGACCTTCGTTCTTACTGCCATGATTTGGCTCAAGCACACCTCATAATGCACACGAAGGACTATCTCCCCAAGTCCAAACACCTGACATTGAGCCCCAACATCAACCTCACGAAATCACATACTCCACTTACAAACTTTTCTCAAGTTCTGACGATCACCAGACGACCACCAACTTTGGTACCACATCGCTACCCTGCTAATACTAACAACACCACCACGAAGTTGACATGACACCCATCCATGAGCCACAACACAAACATTCAACTCTAGAGAGATGATCACTTAACTCACCTGGAATAACAAAGAACGCATTCCATCTAAACCTTCATCCTCGATTCAACCTTCCATCACGAACCACAATTCTCTAGGGAGAGAGAAACTACTAGGTAATACATCATTGTCCCAAACAAGATTCCACACAACTGACAAAACAATTCGGTACCACAGTCACAAGGTCACCAGACCCCAACGAGTCACTCGAACCAACATGTTACGCAGACAGAACAACTCAATAGATATCCAAAAACCTATACAAGCCCAATCATGTCTCCCGTTCAACCACACATTACTACACATCGCAACATCTCGTTATCCGATCACTGATACCATGACTACATATCACCCTCAAATCACACAGGATCGCCGTCATCTGACAGAACAAACATGATAACTGTCATCCAACATCAACCCCAACTCGTAACACTTACATCACTCCATTAGGTCCACAATAGGAGAATATTTGAACCCAAGACTTGTCTGTCAAGTAACCAACCAGGACTTTCCTCTTGCACTTAGCAATTTTCTCATACACAGAACCTATCACGGCCTTTTCGTTCTGTTCCCAACCAAACCATCGCGTCGGCCTGAACAGGCCACACTAACCAACGCTCCTCAAACATCGATTCCTTCCTAACTCATACCTCACCACATTCTTGGAACCACCATCCAAGCAAGCAGTAGTTATGCCAAGGCACAACACTTACCACGGCCGATAACCATTTCTCGACTCTAAGAACTCTGAACAGCTCCAAGCCCCAAATAGGACACAAGCCAGACTCACAAAAGTCTATCAACAATGCGCCATATCACAGTTGCACTGTTCTGACAAAATTATTCGCTTTACCATGAGCTAGAAGGACAACCATACACACACAACCTAGAACAAGCCGCACACAACGGTTAAGGAGTCTCTGCTAATCACCACATAAAAAACACTGTGTATCAACACCAAATTTCTTATCAACAAGAACAAGTAAAAACCTTCCTGGTCTACCAACTTGACCTCACAGGGAAAATAACCCAATAGGTTCAACCATCATACAAAACGAGCCACACTAACTAGGTTACCACACTCATACGTACTCTTTTACGGTCTTTCATCGCGGGATAATAAGAACCCCATCATGCGATTCTTTACGGTCCCCAACTACGGGAGCAATTGAATCCCAGATCATACACACGGATACTTAACATGCATGAAGGCACGTATCCATGCACCACGCATTAAAACCACGAAGAATCAATTCCACGACCACCCAATCACGGCGATACGAGTTTCTGAGGCACACTTAAAGGATTACAACACGAATATGAAATCCAAAGAGATTCCACAATCGCAGAACATAACCAACTCAGAACCAATCAAGAATCTGGCGTCTCTATCCAACTGAGATGAAACAACTCACACCAAACAACCATCTAGGAAGAAACGCTCTCTCTCCATCTAAAAGAAAGAAAAGGGTCAACAAGAAACCATGGCCCAACCACAGTGTACTTCCAGTACCCGATGTACTCCCTGTACTCATCAACACTTAGTCCTCAAAGAACTCTGTAGGCCTGACCTTGAAGCTACATCGACTATAGTCAAACAACTATCATCAACCACGATCACAATACTCAGACCATCCGCTACACCAAGCTCTCAACTCTTCGGCGTCATTCGCACACATACGAATACCATCAAGTTGCATATCTTGCACAATACCTCCCATCCCATAGGCTTACAACCTCATCACTATGCGTGCACGGAGACACACATCAATAGTCCCATCGCGCTAAAACCTCACTCCACAAGATTGCACTTACTCACCTAACTCCTGCTAGGTAAATCACAACCACGTTACGGCCTCGAGCCCACTATCCAAGCAGCTCACATAGGAAGTGCACGGCACCACACAAAAGATACCCCATCCTAAGACCCTTCATTTAGAGTTACTACTCACTTAACAATGCAGACACCTTCTGCACTTCAGCTCTCAAAGCACGCATTGATCACAGGCATCGTACTCATGATTTCTCACCTATCGTCCCAGGCCAGCCAAACCATACGACACATTATTGAGTCTTATTACTCCACACTTCGTTTCCCTAGGAAAATAGCATACCCACCTCTAGACCTAAGGTGGAACACAACCACCTCCAGATATATCACACACGGGATATACCGTCTCAGCGCAAGCCAACCACATTCTTGAACTCGTCTACGATCCCTTCGAACCTCAAGCACCAACACGATTCCCAAAACACAAACTCCTGATCACTAGGTTAACAACCAGATCACACACAAGCGTTCTCATAAGACTTCCACAAAACTGCTACTCATCGCATGTTAGAATCACAACCTGAATCTTTACACATTCCAACATAATCGCGACCCATGCTCTTCCCAGCATATCTGCAACTTATACTCGACCCCACATCCTCGAGTTCACTCATGCGGAACTCAAGTCTCAAACCTCAAAAGGTATACAACGCCCAAGTCATCAGATATTATTCTGACTTCCAATAACATTCTTAAATGCTACTCTGACTATCGTCAACATCCTGCTGGCCACCATCAACATCCAGACTACCAGGAAATACCTCCAGAACCACTTACGTTCTGCTATCTCTACATATACCCGGCCAAGTATTACTACGCTCTCATCCACTATATTCTCGTCTATACTCTATCCTGAGTACACGGCTTATGACATAGCATGGCTCACGACATACCTGATCCGTCACACGGCCAAAACCATATACACCAAACCCTAATCGGAAGGGATTATCATGATCCACAAACCCTATCCAACAATCTAGTCATAACAACTGATTCCCAAGGTCTCTGACACCCTATCGCTCCTACTCACAAGTCTATCTGTAACACAACTACAACTTTCACTAGCATACTCATATGAGGAGCCAGCCACCAAAGCCGAAGCCAGCAACCAAACTTTGACTACACTTGAACAAACTCTGCCTGTACTAACACTTAACAATTTACCAACCCAGGCCAACCTCACTCAGTTGAACCCAACTCACTGATGAGTTCCACAACATAGCAGGCGATTGACACTTAGCCCATAACCTTACATCTGCAACTGATAGCAATCGAGTCGTACATCCAAGACCCAACCATGGTCTCGTCGTCTCGAAGGGTGTACAGGATATATATAAAGAAAACATGAAACACAACAACCTAAGATCGATCTATCATGTTATTTCTAACACATACCACATAATCATGCTAACATATAGCCACAACGATTATGCAGACACAACACCGATACCGAGGAGAACCGACAAGAATAACTCGACACTTTGGATAAGCTACTCAGATTCCTTGCTAAAAATCACATCCGCAAAATGTGTTTGTAACTTGGCTCCCAAGTTTGTTAATCCAAACGCCTGAAGAAAAGACTAATCAATCCTAAGATCCAACCTCCATGCTCAAATATACACAGCATCAACATGCTTATGTTTAAAACACAGGCAAGCAAGCACACACACAGCTTTCCTCATAAGGTAACACATTCTCTTTCCACAGCTCATAGGTATTCAAACCCAGAGCTCTGATACCAAGTTGTCATGCCCCAAACTCCGGGTCACGCAAAAAACCACCGAAATTGCCCAAATAAAAGGGATCAAAACCCCAAAGCCCAAATGAGGCTAAAACTTTTATAAAAGTGTACTATCGAGAGTTCATTTAATTTAAAAGTGTAGCCCAAAGACTACGATTTTAGCCCTAGAAGCCAAGCCTTTAAAACAAAACACAAGTTTGAGATGAGAAAATCTATTCCTTTTAAAAGAAGCTCAGGCCTTTCAAAATCTACCTCGAAGCACAAAAGTTTGAATGAAGTCTAAATCATTTGAAAACTCTTTTTGTAAATCGTGACACATCAAAGCCATAGTTCTCTCAAAAGCATGAAAACATGCATACATCCATAAGAATTATATACGCATTACAACATGTTATATCCAAACATGAAACATATATAGAAAGGTATAAATTACCTATCAAGACAAAAAAGGAGTCTTGTCACCAGCCACCTCCGGGCACTTCAAGGTCAACCTATAGGACCACGTTCACTTGGAAAAAGTTTTACGACCGAATCTCACACCATGAGCTAAAGCCCAATAGGAACAGACTATAAAGCTGTAAAGAAGGTTATGCAATCATAAGCATACAAACTCAACCACATGAGCCAAAAAGGTTTTTTTCTCTAAAAAACCACAGGTTTTCCATCCTTAAAACTATTCATATCATCCTCACAGGTATCATGCCATAGTTAAGTGAAAGCAATAATCTAAACCTTGATTTTGTTCACCCGGATCACACAATTGAGACCAAAATATTATTTTCTCACTCGGAACACACAACCCAGGAAAATAAAATGAGAAGCAGTAATAAAACAGTATACTCCACTCGGGTCACACTACCGAGGAGAAAAAGATAAAATAAAATCCTATATACCAACTCTGCCACACACATGGACAAAGGTAACAACTATAGACTTCTGTCCATTACCCTAGTCACTACTTAAGGCCCACTTGGTAATGACAAGTTCTATACGGAGTGACGACAACGTCAACAACGCCATTCACGGAGGCAACCGAATTAGTTTACGAGTTCACAACTTAAAGGCCCTAAGTACCCACCAACCACTTAGTTTACGGGTATTAACCCGAAGGCACCTAAGGACATACTCTGCGCACGTTTCTGGACTTTCACCATGGAGCAATGGAAGCCCAACTCAACATATCCACTGTCATGCTATATCTACGAACAATATTTTAAAACCCACAAAACAGTTCTACATCGCATGTATAAAACTGATTCAATCCATCCACATGGAGATCTACAAGCATGTACAACATATTTTCAACAAAACATTTTAAAGGCTGAGACTCAACCCCGAGGGTTAGCTCCAAATCTCCAAAAAATACGTTTTTCCATAATTTTCAAAAAATACCCCGTTTTCAACCTTTCTTTTGAAAACCACGGATATCAACACGTCTGAATCATGAAATAAACCGAGAAAGATGTAAAATCTAGTGTTTACCCAAAAACTAAGGTTTAAACATGAAAATTACATTTAATGTATTTTTTACCCAGTAAAAACACATAATTGCACGAAACATCATTTAACAATAGTATGGTCTAGAATCCTATCTTGTGGAGCCAGAAGCTCGATGTCTCAAAAACCAAACCTCGACGAAATGGGATTTTATCTAGATAGATGCGAAGCCCCCAGCACTAACATCAAGAATCCGTAGTCCAATCGCTGAAAATTGAGCCCCGAGCCCTCAAAAATCTAGAGAGAAGGCAGAGAGAAAACCAAATCTGAAATGAAAATATCCCAAAATATCTCCAAACACTTATATTTATAAGCCACGCCCAAAAATATCTCAAGTCAGTCGACCGAAAAGCTTCTGAAAAACCAAAACCTTTCCACCGACACAGGTCAATTGACTGGACCCTCCAGGTCAGTCGACTGAACTACCAAAAAGTCCACTCAGTCGACTGAACTCACCCCCTCAGTCGACTGTATCCTCACTGGAATTTTTCTCAAACTGTTTTTGATTACAAAACATGTTTTATAACCCCCGAACCAAGCCAAACATGTCTCTAAAACATCACCGAGGTCAAAAGGGTAATTCTAATACCTTAAACACTTGAATCATTCCAAAAAAAAATGGGCCGGGGTCTCACATATTTTCTTTTATACTCGTAGATGTAGACAGGTTGTGCCAAACCACGTAAATTCTTGCATGATTTTTTTTTGTGTGTGCATGAATTTGCTTTCGTTCGTATACTAAAATTGGTGTTTAAATCTCAACAAGCTGTAATAACACAAAGTCACAAAGGCTTATAGAGTTGGTTTGATTTGGTTTAGTTTAGCAGTTGTTGTGCAAAGCTTCAAAAGAAGTTGGAACTATCATTTTAAATTGTAAAATAAAAATAGTCCTACTTAGTATAATTTCTTGTTAGCTTATTTAATTTTATTTGTTTTTATTTTTAGTTAACTTTTTTCATTATTTAGTTAAATAATTATATATATAAAGGGATTGTACCTACTTGGCGTGTATATATATATATATATATATATATATATATAAAGGGATAGTACCTACTTGGCGTTCTCCTTAAAATGAGACTATGCAAATTTTTAGTTACCAATAATATTTTGAGAAATTTAAGTAAAGGTCCTATTATCAACTGATAATAGAGTTTTAGTCCTATAACTTTTTTTTCCACAGATTTAGTGCCGCACAATAATTAACTGACGAAAATGCTCTTAATATTTTATTTTTGCACACTCCTTAAATCAAGCAACATATATATATATATATATATATATATATATTCTAATTTAAAGTCTTTTTAAATATTTTTCAAAAATAGCGTATTACTTAAATCACTCGTCGCCATAACACATACAAACGATACATTTTTAAAACTATTTCACTATACACATTAGTCTGATACATTTCGAAATCTACAAAATTATTAGTTTTGGTATATGTTTCAACTCATCGCAACCAAATGTGACCATTTATACATTTATCAATGTTTAGTGAAAATGTTTTCATAAAGAACATAAGCCACCGATATATTTCAACTCCAGTTTACTGCGCATATGCCACTGATACATTTATCAGTATTAAATATCTGTTGCAATATATTCTTATAACATAGTTTTAAATTAATAAAATGTATCAGTGGTTTAGGATAGCTGTGTGCATTTAGCAATAACATGCAACTGATAATTGTATCAGTGTTCAACAGATAAGTGTTTTCAAAATTGTTGAACGCAGATTTTGCAACTAATAATTGTATTAGTTGCACACTGATAATATAGACAATATGTATTAAAAAATTACTGAATCCTGATTCGACCAGATCCATTTACATAATGAAATTTGATCTAATCTAGCTACATTCAAATCCACTAAATCATTCTTCAACAATATACTCACCAAATAAATCAACCTCTCAATCCGATCGGTTTTATTTCGTTGGCGAATCGTCTTCTTCTTCTCCTCAGGGGATTCGGATTGAGATCGAAAGTCTCAGATTCGGTGGAGATGGCGGCGGAGGCAGTGCGGCTACAGATCCGATCTCGCGAATAGATCAATCGCCGAAAGATAAATAGTGAATGAAACTGGCGAAGATGGTATTTAGAATCTCTGCTTTGTCCATTAATGGTGGACACTAGCTCTAGCTTAGCTGCTGATAAACGAACATGGTGTTCAATGACCGAAAGGGTCTAGCTCCACTGGCCATGTTGGCCTTGCAGTTCGGCTACACTGGCTTCCACGTCGTCTCCAGAGCCGCCCTTAACATGGGCATTAGCAAGATCGTCTTCCCTATTTACCGATACATTCTCGCTCTCCTCCTCCTCTTGCCTTTTGCTTATTTTCTTGAGAAGTTTGTTTCAATTTTCCACCAGATTTCCTAATGCGTTTGGTGTCTTAAAAACGAAAAAGATTAGATTTTAAATGGGAATAAATTAAAAAACAAAAATGATAGATTTTAAATGGAGGTAAATTAGACATTAAAAAATTACTTTAAATGATAAAAGACTAAATCTATTTTTTTTTTAAATTATGAAATTAAATCTTTTATGATACCCTAAAAAAGGACTAATCTTTAAATTTATCTAATTTTTAGTTATTTTTTGTTTTTCTTAAAATACCCATTAAATTTTTCTTCAATCACTTAATTTTAAAATTACAAATCTTAATTTAAAAATTAATCTATTTTACTGTTTAATTTTTAAAAATTATTTTAATTCTTAAATATATATATTTGCATACACGTGTGCCAATCGCTTATGTGTGTGTATATATATATATAAGTGAAAGAGGTGGATAAGATGGAAAAAGGCTTTGGGAACCTGGACGGTTAGAAAAAATTATTCTTTATTGTTAGTAGCATTATTCCCAACGCATCCAAAGTATAGGTTCCTAATATATTTATAACTTCTCCATGAATATCTGCTTATGTTTGGACAAAAGAGTTTAGTGACATTTTTTAGTGTTTTTTTTTTGTCTTTTTAAAATTTCTTTTATATTTTAATTTAAATTTTTTATTTTTTTAGATCCTTATGATGAGAGAATTCTAAAAAATATGCCTGGCCAAATTTAAAAAGAAGTTCATTAAAAAAAAAATGTTCAAAAATATGCTAAGTTGGCTTTTTTTTCATCTTATATAAATTTTTTTTAGATTTTAATTAAAAAAATAATTTTTTCTGTTTTCTCAATATTTTAGCATATAAAATATTGCCAAAAGTACAAAATTCCAACACCAAAACAACCAAAATAGTGCCAATTTCAGCAGCCAAAACAGTGAAATTTACAGCAACAAAACAGTGCATAAGGTGCACAAGTCCACCAACCAAAAGGTCCAAACAAATGGCGAAGAACAGAAGTGAGAGTGAGAGGGTTAGGGAAGTACCAAGATCCAAAGCTTGGACAAAAATTAGTAGTATAGGCCGGAGGGATGGTTTATAGAACGAGTGAAGTTTATTAAACCGTTATTCATAACAGACCCGCATGTATAAGCCATTATTCGCTCAACATGCCTGTTATTTTTTATCAGTCTTAGTGAATTTGTGTGGGGTGGATGGATGTGGACCGGTTGGATGGGTTGGACAGATTATTGCACAGTCCTATTTTGTTTAGTTCATGTTTGAAATATATAAAAAGTTTGGCTTTCAAGATATTAACTTTTTTAGGAAAAAGAAGAAAAAAAAAAAAGTTACATTGTATGGTATAATTTTTTGTAGTAATTTTTTTATTATTAAAATATCTAAAATATCTTTACTTTTTAGTTTTAAGTTGTGGTGTTTAGATATTAACATCGCTTTTTTTATTTCTGTGAGAAGAGTTGACATTTTTAATTGAGCATATTATAGTCATTTTACCTCCCAAAAAAGTTAAAGTATTTGGGATATGTATAAAAAAATTTTCTTGAAACATAAGTCAAAAAAAGCTAGTGACTTTTTTAGCATGCTAAACAATGCTGTTTAAAAGCTAATTTTTTTGCAAAAAAGCTACCTTTTAAGTAAAGCCAAACTGAAGCTAAATTATAGTGTTTGAGTTATTTGCACGATTTGTTTTGCTAGCACTATAATCGCTGCAATAGCCATAGCTGGGAATAAAAAGGCTATAACAACGATCTAAAAATGCGTCGCTAAATACTTACAACAACGGGTATCTTTTAATGGTTCGGACGACCGTTTATGAACCGCTGGTATTGACAGTTGGGACATTTAGCAGCGAACCGCTGGTATTGACAGTTGGGACATTTAGCAGCGATTGTAAAACATTATAGTGGTAGTAACAACTGCTACTATAAGACATAATTCTAATAGTTTAGCTCTTTTTTTTTTTTTATTAAAATATTTAATATTTATTACTTTTTAATTTGAAGTTGTAGTATATGGAATATTGGCACAATTTTTCTTATTTTCATGAGAAGAGTTGACTTTTTTAATTGAGTGTATTATAATAACTTTTACTTAAAAAAAGTTAAGGTATTTGGGATGTACATAGACTCTTTTTTCTTTAAAAAATAAATAAAAAATAATTAGTTAACGTTTTTAAAAAGTCAAACGGTATAGTTTAAAAGCTGACATTTTTTGTAAAACAACTAACTTTTAAATGATCCCAAACAGGACCTAAGTTTGATTACCTAACTTTATCTGTGTCCATTATTTTTCTAGATATTTAACCTATTTTAAATAAAATAATCACTTAATAATTTTAATCAAAATAAGGATAATAAATAGATAATTATGCCTTTTCTTTTAAATGTGTTAAAAATGAAGTGTATATATATATATATATATATATATAACAAATAATTGGTATCATATATAAGATATATGATACCAAAACCAGGCCCCACTACTATACCGAATTAATTGTTCTTTTTCTTGATAAATTTATTTTAATATTCTACCATGCCCTATATTAGATGCATTAGTTTCAACAATTTTAAAAGTACCTAGATAAGGTAAGCATAAGCATGATAATTGTTTAGCATGTCGTTTAATTTTTTGTACAGCTTGAGTATGTTTTAATGTCCAAGGTTTAGGATTCTTTTTTAATTTTTGATATAATATTTTCATATCCTTATGCATATCTTTATAAAATTCTTTTATATAATTTAAACTTTTTAAAAATTTTTATAATTGAATTTTATTCAAAATTTCATCTAGAAATTTACTAGCAAATTCAATTTATCAATCAACTAGAATTATAATGCCTCGATAAATATTATGACCTAAAACTAAACCATTAGTTTTAATAATATTATAGCATTTATGTAAATGCTTAATATGTTGGGATCTGAATGGAGAAAAGATTAATACATCATCGATATACACTATACAAAATTGAGTATAATTATTAAATATATCATTCATAATTTTTTGAAATTCTGATGGTGCCTTTTTTAAACCAAAAGGTATTACATTCCATTCATAATGTCCAAATAGAACGGTAAATGTTGTTTTATATCTATCTTTTTATTAATTTGGATTTGCCAAAATTTTAATTTCATATTAAATTTAGAGAATACTTTTACTTGATATAATCTATTTAATAAATCTCCTTTATTAGGAATAGGATATCTAATCCATTGTAATATTTTATTTAATGGTTTATAATTGATAACTAAGCGAGGAGCACCTCGTTCAAATTCTGTATTTTTATTAACATAGAATGCAGCACAAGACCAAGGGGATTGACTTGGACAAATTAAATTTTTATCTAATAAATCTTGTATTTTTTTTTACAATAGTCTAATTTGGTTTGATCCATTCGAGATGGTCTTGCCTTTGTTGGAATAAATCTTTCGTTAAAATTTGGTTCATATAGTAGTTGTACAATATGATGTTTACAATGCCAAAATGCATGAAATAAATTGGTGCATAAATTTTTTTCATATAAAATTTTAAATTCTTTAATTTTTTGTTGAATTTCAAATGTATTAATTTGTTCTTCAATTTGTGAATAGGATAATTCTTCTTGTAAATAATGTATTTATTTTTGTTTAAATATTAAATTAATTTTTAATTCTTGTAATGCATGTGGTTGAAGAGGAAATATAAATAAAAATTTTATTTTTTAGTTTTCTAATAATTTTGTCGAGATACCTTCATATGTAACTTTAAATGGACCAATCATTGTTAAGAAAGGAATTCCTAGAATCATATATTGTGACAAATCTTGAACTAATATGAATTCAGTTTGAAGATAGATGCCTTGATTACAAATATAAGTATTAAATAATTTATAATTAATTTTCATTGAACTACCATCTGCAGTGTGAGGATTTTGTTTAGTTTTTTCAAAATATTTAGTAAGAATTAAACTTTCACGAATACAATTTAAATCTGCACCAGAGTCAACTAGTGCAATAGCTTCTACAACAAAATCATCTTGTATTACTAAATGAGTTTTGATGTACCATTTTTGAAACATAATTTGATTTTATGACGGAGATTTAGTTTCATTAATATTTAGATTTGGATCAGGTTCTTGGATTATAATTCTTTTATTTTTATTATTTTTATTTTTATTATTTACTGTTGTACTTTCTTGTGTTGATTCATATGCAAAATGAATAAGTTCTCTTTTTTCTTTTTCTTGTTCAAGAATTACAATTCTTGCTTATAAATTTTTCATATCTTGTTCTAATAGATTTATTTCTTGAC
Source organism: Heliamphora exappendiculata (assembly GCA_034768845.1). NCBI lineage: Eukaryota > Viridiplantae > Streptophyta > Magnoliopsida > Ericales > Sarraceniaceae > Heliamphora > Heliamphora exappendiculata. The sequence continues at coordinate 9,803 of JAOTRH010457750.1, read as the reverse complement.
ACATGTCTTGTAAAGTAGGAATAGGTTTTGCTTGATGTTCTAATCATTTTAGTACATTTTTAAATTCAAATTTAGGAGGATGCGGTTGTACTCTTTGTTGTGTTTTTTCTTTAATTTGATCCATATATTGTAATATAATTTTAGCACTTGCTTCTGGATCATTTATTTGATTTATTGTATCTAAAACTTCTTGCTCTATCTTTTGATAATACATTGATGGATAAATTATTCATATCTAAAATTGCTTTATAATAATCATTATGTGTTTGACATTTATTACAACAATTTATTTGTTAATCGTCACTTCCAGAATTAGTAGAAGATGAATTAATATCTTGATTAAGTTCTTCTAGTGCTAGTAATTTATTATCAGAACTAGAATATTAAGATTGAGAAGATTCACCAGGAGGATTAGAATTTAATAATAAATTATACAATTGTTTCTTTAATTCTTCTGAACAATTAAGTTTATTAATTTTTTGTTTTGTATAATATTTATTAGCAAAATGTCCTATTTTACCACATTTTCACCAAATTTTATCATTTTTACTTGTTGATGCTTGGTTTGTCATTCTTTGATTTTTATGGGATTTTTTGTATGGTTGTTTTTTATATCTAAATTTTTTTCTCTTTTATCTATTTTATGAGGTCTTTCATATTTTTTATATTTGGATTTATATTTAATGCACCATATGTATATTGGCTATATGGAATAATACCTTGATTTTTATTTTTGATTCTATTTTTTACTTTTTCAACAAATAATGTTGGAAGTCTAGCAATGAAACGTTCCTTCCAAAAATCCTAATTAGCATCAATTCTTTGAAATAATTTTGAGAGAAATACATCTTTATACCAATAAAATTGGGTTAATATTGGATATCATAAATTAATTAATAATTCTTTACTTTTTTTTAATACTATTTGTGTATTACCAACAAAAAGTTGGATCATAGCCGTTATTAATGTTGTAACCACATTTGTTATTGATAAATTATCTTTTGTTGTTAATGGGTTTCCTGCATCATCTCTTTTAATTGTGGTTAATATTTGAATTTTTTGTGCTTCTGTTAAATAATTGTCCCACCAGCCATGTAATTGGCTTGTTAAACCAACAATTAATAATTATGCTACATTAGCATTATTATTTGTTTGGGGATTTTGAGCAATAGCTGCAGTTGTAGCCATCATCAAGTGTTGACCCATTTGAATAATTTAATTATCAAATTTTTTATTGAGATTCTATTCAATAATATTATTACCACTAAATACATATGACATTTCGAATTGTAAATCTATAGGAGTTGGTCGAGGATAATAATTTTTAATTTGAGGCTTAGGTGTAATATATGTTTCTAGAATTTGTGTTGGTTGAATTTCCAAATTTTGAAATTGTTCATATAATTCTTGTAATTCTTGTTCCTCCTGTTGTAACATATTAATTTTTGAACTTCCTTTTGTTCTTTGGTAATTTTAGGAGAAGATGACGATGGGTGAGTGGATTTTACAGTTTTTAGTTATTGATGTTGTTGATATAATTTTACAAGAAATTCTTGTGACGGTTTGGTCAGATGGAAGGTGGGACTTTTTAAAGGATGAATAAATGATGGTGTTATTTTCGGTGTATTAGTAGAAACTATAGATGCTTGAATATGTAAGTCTTCAACTTTATCTCAAATTTTATTTAAATTGTGATACTTTGGCCTGTTTTTTTTTCGGCATTTTTCGACGCGCGTTTAACGTTTTTGCTTTAGCATGTTTAAATGCTTTTGATGCATGATCGAGGTTAGTTATGCGTGCGAGATAGGTTCCCAAGGACGTGAAACGTTGTGGTGCGAATTTTGAAAATTTTAAAAAAAAGATATTTTGGAGGACTATAAATATCTGGAGTTAGATATTTTCAAAAGATATTTCAAAACTTCTCTAGTAAGTTTTCTTTTTCTCTCTACCTTCTCTCTAACTTCTCGAGGGCCCGGGGCTGGATTTTTAATGATCCAATAGCGGATCCTTGCTATTAGCATGGTGGGCTACACATTTATCCGGACGAAATTTTATTATGGTGAAGCTAAATTTTACACGTGGTTCGAAGCGTCGAGTTTTTAACTTATCGAGGTAGAATCCTAGACTCTTGTGTCTTATAAGGGTGCTACGTAAAATCGTGCGTGTTTTTAAAGGTTAAATTGCTGTAGATCTGAGTTTATTTCAAGTTGGGTTTTGGGTTTAAAAATCATTTTTTGACGATTTCGGTGGATGGAATCGTATTTTGGGTGTTTCTTTTGAGGGTTTGGTGTGAGGTTTAGGTGCATAGATTTTCGAGGGTGTTGGATGGGAGTTTGGAGGCCTCGATTCAAGGTTTTGGAGGCAAAATTGTGGCTTAAAAACAGTTCTTGTGGGAGGTCAGTCGACTGGATCTTGATGATCAGTCGACTAGATCATAGTCTTGGGAGGTCAGTCGACTGGACCTGGTAGGTTAGTCGACTGATAAGCTTCTGTTTTGGATTCAGTCGACTGACATGTTTCTGTTTGGGTTTTCTTTGCTTTCCAGCATGTTTTCAGTCGACTGGGAGTGGGGGCCAGTCGATTGGGGTCCTGTGTGGGCGTTTGGTGTTTGTTTTGGTGGTTTTGGTTGGGTTCTTGGCTTCCAATTGGTTTTCTATGATATTCACTTGATTAATTATGGGATTAGTCCACTGAAATACTGTTGGATTCTTTTTAAGGTTCGATTGGTTGTGTGGTGGCTTTGCGAGACGTGTCGTGTCGTGGCTTCGGGTGTTAGTTTAGATGTTGTCCTCAGGGTTGATGTGTAAGGTTCGATAGGGATGTGGTGTACGGTTAGGTGCGCGGTGTTTGTTCTTGGTTAGATGTGGAGCGTGTTTGGACCCATGGCACCTTTGGAAAAAGGTGGTGTTTTGTGACCTCGTAGTTTGAGGAGTTTAGCGTTGGCCTTCGAGTTAGGCTGGGTTCTATGGGTTGTTGGTTATCCCTATGAGTGGATGTCGATTTGTTTTGACTGGTGGTGTCGTGATGTGTTGGTATACATGGTTATGTGCATTTATAACTATTTATTTATGTACGTATTATGTAAGTGGATTATATGATTTTGGTATCATTACGTATACCGTGGTTGCATGCTTTAAAATTCAGATGTTTTATAGGCATGGTTATGTGAAATATGAGAAACGGATACATACAACGTGGTTTTTGTAACGTAGTAATAGTACGTGACTTTATGCATTTAAACCCTGGTTTAGTATGCATGTTTTGATTCGGTGTTATCTCGTAATGTTCGGTGTTATCCCGTAATGTTTAATATTATCCTGTAGTATTCAGTTTTATCCTGTAATATGCAGTTTTATCCCATGATATGCGATCTTATCCTGTGGTTTACGATTTTATTCTGTGGTATAATCTCGTGGTCGGGGGTTTCATCCCGTGACTTATGGTAAAGTTTATGGTTTTACCTCGTGGTTTGGTTTACGATTTTATCCCGTGGTTTGGTTTGCGGTTTTACCCCGTGGTCTATGATTTTACTCCGTAGTATACGGTTTTATTCCGAAAATGTGTCTGTGTACGGATCTTTATCTCAATGTTAGGACTGTGGTTGCGGCTTGTGAGCACCTATTATACGCATCTGTACTGCGTTCTATTGGAGTTGAGGTCTCTCGGTTTGAGAGGTTACATGAGTTGCATAAACTGCATTGTGAGATGGATAGACCAGATTTCAAATTATTTTTAAGAGTCATGTGAATTGCGATCTAAAAACCATTTTCAAACTGTTTTCAAAGCTCCCGTGAGTAAGTCAAAGATAGTTTGTATCTTCGCTTTCCCGCTTGCATGTGAAAATTGTTTTAAATGCTTGAAAGAGAGTCTAAAACTGCACCTCATTTTCCTAGCTTGTTTAACTTATATTGCATGTGTTGTCTAGTTTTTGCTGAGCTTTGGCTCATGGTGTGGGATTTAGTTTTCTTCAGGTACCGATCACGCAGGTTGATCTAGAGGTGCCGGAGAGGTGAAAGAGCTGTAGTCTTCCTTTTTGTTCTTTTTGTTACATGTATATTGTAACATATTTTCTCGGTGTTGAAACTGTATAATGTATGTCATTTGGCGAATATATATACAATGTATGTATGGTTTAATTTGAGAGTATATTCTCGTATTTGGTTTTATGTTTGGTGTTTGTGATGTTTCACGTGATCTGGATTTTGGGACGTGATAGATTGGTATTAAAGCTCTGGGTTCGAATACATAAGAGCCGTGGGAAGAGGGTGTATCCCGTGTGAGATTGATTGCGCGTGCTTGATTGCATGTGTTTAGATGCTTTGATAACATGATCGTGTTAGCATGTTAGATACGTGAATGATGTGTATATATGAGCATGGGGGTTGAATCTTAGGAGTGATAGTCTTACCGTTGGGCGTTTAGGTTAACAAATTTGGGAGCCAAGTTAAAAACGCATTTATCTGACATGATTTCTAGCAAGAAATCTGAGTAGGTTATCCAGATTGACGTGTCATTCTTGTTGGTTCTCCTCGGTATATGGAGTTTTATTTTGCATGAACCTATGTGGCTATATGTTAGCATGCTTATGTGGTTTATGCTATGTGCTGCATCTCATATTCTATTTTTTTCATATAGATGTGATGTCTACGATGAGAGGACGAGGCCATGGCCGTGGTGTTGGCTAAGGAGATGCTCCTATCCCTGGTGCTGGGGATGTAAATGCTCCCCTGGGACCGATGGACGCGACGGAGTTGTTGCGTGTGCTGGTGGGCTCTATCTAGTAGTTGGCTAGAGGTGAGACCGTTAGGGAGAGAGAGGAAGTACCTGAGGCGAGGGCTATAGTAGTGATGCGGGAGTTCAAGCGCATGGATCCGCCTACCTTTGTGGGAGATCCTATTCCTATTGTGGCAAAAGAGTGGCTAGAGTTGGTGACTTGGATCTTGGACACATTGCAAATTGAGAAGGACGAGTTACGGGTTTCTTTTGCTACCTTCCAGCTGAGGGGTGCTGCTCATGCGTGGTGGAAATATGCCAGGACCATTGTGGGAGTCACATGGGCAGCCTTTACAGGAGTGTTTCTAGAGAAATACTTTTCGGCTTCAAAGAAGGATTTGTACAGGGAGGAGTTCTACACTCTTACCAAGGGGCGATGGACGTTATGTAGTACGAGGCCAGGTTTACGAGCTTGTCTTGGTTTGCACCGGAGTTGGTGAGCACAGACGAGCTGCGATCTATGAGGTTAGAGTGGGGCTTGAGGCCGGCGATTAGGGAGCGTGTGGTTGCGATAGGACTTTGTGTATTCACAGAGATGGTGGAGGCAGTAGCGAGGGTGGAGAACACTATGACTGAGATCCGAGCTTCCAGGGAGGCCAAGATACCTTAGGGTGGGACAGAGGCGCTGACAGGTGGGCGTTCCAGCAAGAGGCAGAGGTCCTCTGGTTATAGCTTTCATCCATTTGGACCACAGTAGTTCTTTACACTAGCACCATCAGTGGCTTCACTGGGGAGGCCAGAGCAGAGGGAGGTCAGATGTTATCGATGTGGATAGCCGGGGCATCGTGTGCCAGATTGCTCGCAGCCAAGGCAGTACCGCCACCCATAGTTGAGGCAGGCTCAGAGTTCCATACCAGATCAGTCGCAGGGGATGGAGCTATCGATTTGTTATAGATGTGGTCAGACAGGAGATATTCACAGGACTTGTCCCTAGAGGGAGAGTGCGCCGAGTACAGTGGGCACACCAGAGGGTTTGTATGTGCAGGAGCGACAGCAGTATCCTACGGTTCAGACCTCTTGGATGGCACGTGGAAGTACATCAGTTCAGTCGGTATGGCAGCCGACAGCGCCAAGTTATGGTGGACAGGGCAGAGCGACATTGCCCCGAGCGGATGCCCTCATAGCTCCTAGTTCTTCCAGGGCACCTGTTGTGCCGGATGATGCAGATATGCCTTCAACGAGCAGAGGTACTTTCTAAGTATATAGGCCTTGGGCCAGTTTCTTTGTTGCATCCGTTCAGGAGTTGGTGATGAACTCTGTGGGTGGTGTGCTGTGTTGAGGCAGCGGTTGATGAGTTGTAGATCCTGAGTCTTTGAGATAGTTAGCCATTATTTAGGATGCCTGACCTTGTTTGACTGTATCCTAGGAATAGTTTGGCTAACGATCTCGTATGCCTGTATCAATTGCGATCAACGGTTTGTTGTTTTGACCTTATGCTGAATTTCGAGGGCGAAATTTCTTTAAGGGGGGTTGATTTGTTAGACCCTGACCCATTTTTTTTAGCATTTTTCAACACGTATTTAGCATGTTTAAATACTTTTGATGCATGATCGGGGTCAGATATGCATGCGGGACAAGTGTCAAGTCCCAAAATTCGGGGTCACGTGAAAATCCACAAAACACCAGTTGTATGAAAAATATAAGTTTTCATACATTTAAATCCACCTGTTGAAACCAATGGAATACCCAAAAAAGAATCTCTCATAAAAAAATAACATACATATCAAACATGCATACGATATATTGCCTTATGGTGTACAAAACCTGCCTTCAGGAACAAGCATACCAAAAAAGAAAAACTATAAAAATCTTTCGCCACCGCGGGCATCACCAAAGCTACTCCTCATGCGCATTATCACATGAAAATGGTTATACAGAAAATTCCACCCGTGCGCCGCTGAAACCCAATAGAAACAGACTATAAAGTTGTAAAGTAAGAAATATGCAATCATATAGAGTGGGAGCTAAACTCAACCACAGAACCCAAAACGAATTTCCACAAACCCCAAGTTTTCCCATCTGACTACACAAGTCTCCCAAAACAATTTTATTTCATAAAATCCATGTTTTCATCCTTCAAACTAGGTATTGCAACAAATGCAAATGACCAACCACAGTTAAGAAAAAATATTAATCAAAACATTGTTCCCTCGCGGAATGTACCATCGCAGAAAAGATGATTTAATCCTATGTACCAACTCCATCACAAGGGGACAGAGTTAACAACTATAGATCCATGTCCATTACCTAAACCCCATGCCTTATGGGACCGGATAGATAATCACAAGTTCTATACGGAGCACCACGACGTAAAAGCTGACTTTACGGACTTAATACCGATCGACAAAAGAACTAACCACCTTCTTTACGGGAACTACCCTGAAGGGCAAAGGCACCTCCACTGTGCATGTTTCCGAACTTCCACCAAGGGTAACTCGTACCAAATACCTATCATCCCGGCACATCTAGATAATCATTCTAAAAAATTGAACCGTTTCACAAATATACATTACACATGTATATATAGATCTATCCATCATCATGGAGATCAAGTAAAACATTTCAAAATATTTTTCCCGTTTTCAACAAAACGTTCAAAACCTAAGACTCAACCCTGAGGGTCAGCTCCAAACCTCCAAAACACAAAAAAATGTTGAGATTTTTCATACAACCACCATTTCCACCATTTTCAAGAACACCATTTGAAAATCCAACACCCGCAAATTATGGTTTTTATTCGAAACAAGGTTTAAACATAAAACACGATAAATAAGCATTTCAACCGGGAAAAAAGCATACAACTACATGTAGCGTAACTGGCCAACCATCACTATCATGTCCTCAAACCCGGGTCACGTGAAACTACCACAACAAACTCCCAAGGAAAAAGAGAGTTGATAAAAAGTTCCACAAAGGATGAAAACAGCCTTTCCCAAACATTTGGCCAAAAACGGATGAAAAAGCAGTTTAGAAATCTTGACATTTCTTCACTCTTTTGGTCATAACTTTTTCTACAAAAATAATTTTAAGGTGAGAGAGGTGCCATTGGAAAGAGAACTTCTGGGGCTTCGATTTGAGCACAAGAACGACCTAATTCCAAGTCTGGATGAGAGAGATAACATCAAAATAAAATAGCCTTGCGCACTTAGTCTGCTCGAGCGGACTTCGGGCGCTCGAGCGAGATACCACTTGAGAAAAACCCAAAAAAATCTGTTCTTGAGTTCTAAGCCCCTAAAACTCTCAAACACTCATTAACCATCATCTCAACCACAAATTAAAGCCTCCAAACACCTTTTTAACACCCTCGGATATACCCAACCCCGAAATTACCACAAAATCTCGAAATGAACATTTCAAAACCCAATTTCTTCCAACCGAAATCAACTAAAACACCATTTCAAACCAAAACTCAATTTAACGAAACACAAAGCAATTTCCCATGCATTTCTAATCGGTCAAAATACCTATAATTGCACATAGTACCCTTTAACAGCAGTAAAGTCTAGAATCCTATCTCGGTGAGTCAAAAACTCGATGCCTCGATTCACGCGATAAAATCGAGCTTCGTTGGAATGAAATTCTGTCCAGATGAAAGCGTAGACCACGATGCCGATACTAAGAATCTGCTGTCTGATCGTCGAACAATGAACCCAGGGCCCCCGAGAAGTTAGAGAGAAGGCAGAGAGAAAAATGAGGAAACTTAGGAGTTAAGTTTTGAAAATATCTAACTCTAGATATTTATAGGCCTCCAAAATATCTTTTTTTTTTTAAATTTAAAATTCGCACCGCAACTTCCCACAGCCCCCGGGACCAACCCCGTAAAATCTCTGACCCCAAACATGCGTCAAAATCACATTTTTATAGAATCTCGCGCCAGGCCTATACCGCTCGAGCGGACCACTACCGACATACTCCTCTACCATACCTTCGCTCGAGCGGACAACCACTGCTCGAGCGGTTACCATCCAGACCCACTCTCTGCCACCAGCCCGCACGAGCGCACACCTACAACTCGAGCGGTCAATGCTGGGAGAAAAACTAAACAAAAGAAGTAAGATCAAACTTAAATTCTTACTCCCATGAACACTTAGACCATTTTTCCAAAAAAGAAACAGGCCAGGGTCTCACAACTCTCCCCCTCTTAAAAGAATTTCGTCCCCAAAATTCAACCCTGCAACAACACTGCCACTCAAGCCAAACACTATCCCGCAACTATCAATGTCACGCCAGGTAAATACGACGTGAAGAATCGATCTCCACACAGACTGCTCGCACAGGCAAGTTCCACTGATACTACTGTCATCCAAGAAACATGCATAAACATTGGATCAAGATCCAACTCGTGCTATCAAACCCCAATACAGAACTCTCGCTGAACTCAAACCACTTCAGCGACAAACGCATCAGACGAGACCAATCCACCATGGTACTTGTGTTGGAACGTGGAAGAAAAAAATAAGAACCGGCGCCGTGACCGTAAAAAATGGCGCATGCGTTTTTCATGAAAAACCATACTATTGAATAGATATATTAAGATTAAATATACCTTCAAGAAATTTGTACAAGTTTCTTTGATGCAAAACAACAATCCGATACGACTCAATAATCTTCTCACTATATCCCGACGCACACGACGATCCCGGTGAGTGGGCACCGATTCAGATCTTCGTGTTTTTCTCCTTATTGGTTTCTATCTAACACCTCTCTCTCAAAGCCAAAGAAATACCCAATGAGAGAGAGAAGGGGACGGCGGCTAGGGCTTGGAATTAGGTTAGTTTTTGGCTCGTTATGATATGTTTTTAATATATTACTTGAGATACCCTTGGAAACTATATATCTATTTCTTAAAACCAAGGAGGAGATATATATTTTCCATAAAACAACCTCCTAACCCCTATTAGGGCCGACCACCTGGGGAGTTTATCCTTAGATGTGCCAAATTCCAATATCGCTCTCAATTATTTAATTTAATCCCCGAATGTTCCCGGCGGCAAAATCGACATTCAAATTAAATTAAATAATTACCGAAA
>JAOTRH010457739.1:0-29190 GCA_034768845.1 Heliamphora exappendiculata | reverse complement strand
TGTGTGTGTTTATGTATATATAATATAAAATTAATTTTTTCGTTAAAACTTAACGGAAATGTAACGGTTGGATGTTTTTGATGCAACAACTAAATCTCATGAAAGGTTAGTGCCGTTTCAAAAACCACGAGAGGTATATCTGTTTTTTTCAGAAATTTCAGGAAAAGTCAGTGTAATTTATCCTTAAAATAAATATTTGAAAACACTATATCTTAAAATATCTAATTTATTTATTTTTTTCTATCATTGATCTTCTTGATATGTTCTACCAAATAAATGATCTAGATTATCCAGATGAGATTCAGATGAGCCTTTAAAATTAAACTTTACAGTGAAAAGTTGTTTTCTAATGTGTTAGATTTTTTTTTTCTTGTGATTAATGGATGTATCATTATTGTGTTTCTGCTAATTATATTTTTTTTCATTTCTTCTAGTTGTTTCTTTGTATTTTAGGGTCTTTCGTATTTTTATAGTTTGTATTTTTATTATATTTAAAATTAAATGCTATCATGATTTCTTTTTAAATATTTTTTCTTATCTATTTTTCTTTTGTTACTTTTAGGATTGTAAATATATTAGTATATTTTTACTTTATTTTCACTTTAAAATTCAAATAAAAGTAAAAGAGTTGAAAAGTAAATAATTTTTAAAAATATATTATTGATTACGAATGTAATTAATTCATTTGTTCTTATCTCATTTTTCTCTATTAATTACTGTTTGTAAATTTCTTCTTACAAATTACCAACCAACCACACATTAACACCACTCTTTCACATATAATTTCTAAAATTTTAATATAATTTTTAACCAAAATATTTACTGGTCATCAATTGAAAATATCAATCTTTCATTTTGTGTAATTTTTCACGCCATATTCATAACAAGTAAACTCAAGTAGAATTTTGAGACTTAGTTATATTTTTTTCTCTCAATTGGTAAAACTAAATAGAAAAATCAGAAGTTCTAACAATTTTTGAATTTAGGGTTAAAAACCAAGTATGTTTACATATTGAGTTGCAATAGTAAAAAAGTGAAATACCAAACTTAGATATAGTCACGGTAATTAAACTGCTGGTCATTCAACTTTAAAGATCTAGCATTTGAGGGATCTAGACCCCATGTATGGGCATTGAAAATCTTAATTAGATAACATTTGAAATGAGTACTGGAGGTTATGTTACCAGATGATGTCAAATAATTATGCTGTATTTGAACTAATTATGTTTCAGTTGGCATAACTTCGAAATACAACCATGTTTACCCACTTAGAGCATGTTCTGATTGTCAATGTATTTTGCTTATATATATCAATGATTCTATTGCCTTTGGAGGCCCCCAAAAAAATGGTGACAACATATTTGGTAGGAATTAAATTCTCATATAATTAGAATAATATTTCTCCATTTTAATATGGCAATTCAGGTAGTATATGTTGAGACTAAAAATCAAGATACAAAAATTGTATAGATGATTTAAGTTTAAAAAAAATCTGAATGGACAAGTGCCGAAACAGGTTTCAGATTAAATTTTTTTGATATAAAACAATCAAAAATATAAATCAAGTATAACTCCCGAAGTTAGATTTGGATTATATATTCGAAATCTGATTAAATTGATTTCGATTACTGCAACAGTTTTTAGTCAACAAGTCACCACAATTTTTGAATAGAAGTCAATTCGCTAATCAAACCTTCTGCTGTATTTTCGAGTGCCAAGATCACGATTATAGTGTGGGCTACGTTCTTCGTGTTCTTCACATCTCTTATTGAGTAGACGTAGGCTTTCAGAGACATGAAAATCCTAATCTTGAAGCCAATTAATTGAATTTGGTGACCAGGATTTATAATTGTATTTTTATATGCTACAATAAGAACTATAGAGTAAATAAGATATAGGATTCTAATGTAATTATGAAATCTTATTTCAACCCAAAAGTAATTTCATAAAAAATAAATTATAATTCATTTCATTAAAGAATTATAATTGCACTCCCAGTCTTATTCTCAAAATTAAATTATTCGAGCTCATTTTATTAAATGCTTATTTATTCTCTTCCATATTAAGATTATAGATACCCGCCGATTAAATTAAAATACTAACATTTTTATTTAATTGATTTTTTTGAAAAATTCTTAATACCTTCCGCTTAACTTATTTGGCATGTCGATTTATAAAATCCATTTACACGATTTGACATAATCAAAACTTATAAATTTTCTTAAGGGATATTATGAATCCCGATCATCGAACGTGAATTTTGTCAATAATTTATATCCATTATATAATTAAGACCGTTATCCAACTTATCGAGATTATTAACTCATAAAAGATCGCACCCTCTAATGAATCAAGATAACGAACATTAAATATACGTATATAATTATTATTTTGAGATTAAGAGTATAAGCACTAATAATAACTGTAGGGATCTGGTCCCTTTTAATTTGAAATATTTGTTTAATTTTTGTGAATTAATGTTTAATTATGGGAAGGAATTAAAATTTAATCACGAGTATGATTATTGATGGTAATTATGTGCTTGTTTTATGCGTGAAAATAATTATCGTAGGTTAATTGAATGAGTCTTGGGAGGTTGAAACCAAATTTGGATTATATGTACTTTTTTCTTTCTCGGTGTGTGGGTCCAGCGAGGAACCGTTCGAGCGGTCTTGAGATCGATTGAGTGGTCTGTAACAGAGAGGGACTTTAAGTTGTGGGAATAAGATTTTTTCTTTCATCCTCTTCTCTTCTCTATCTCTCTAGAATGAAATTTCAACCCTAAGGTTGATCTTGGTGGCCACTTGGAGCCTCTCTATGTTCTTTAGAGTAGATTTCTTGACTCTCTCCCGAGTGAGCACCTGTTGGAGAGTGACGACACGCTGTGAAAGCTTCTTCTTCACCTCATGATTAGAGATTTGGCGGATTGAAGCTTGCTAGGGTTGGATCCAAGTTGCTCGTGCATAAAAAAAGGTAGAATCTATGACTATTAATGAAAATTTGTTTGATATGAGTTGTATCTTTGAGATTCTACATGAAAACATGGAAAAACTTGTGTTTTGAAACCCTAGGTTACAGTTTGAAGTTAGAACATGTTAAATCTTGTAATTTTGGGTAACTTGTGGTATTTTGATCTTGAAAATATCATGTGAGAAACTTTAACTTATAATTTAAAAAGTTAGGGCTTGATTATTGACAAAATCATAGAGATTTGGGGGGGAGTTTTGAGACGTTGGATCCGAATGATGAAATTAGTTGAATTTTTGATAAATTAGGACTTGTATCTTCTCATTAATTAGTTAATTTCATGAATCTTGAGAATGTGTGAAAATGGTGTAGTGTTGGTTGAGAATCTTGAATAAATTTCATGGAGTGTTGGATGTGTGTAAAAGCATGATATATGAGACTTAATTGTATCTTACTATGTTAATTCAATATAAGGATGATAAAGATAATTGAATCGTTGATAATTGAAACCTTAATGGCGTTGAGTTTGATGAGAGGAACCGGGTTGACGGTCGGACTCAGGTTGGTTTAGATGTGATTGGTTTAATTAAGGTACAATATGAATGGAATGAATAACTATGTTTGAGATCAAGTAGTTCCTCGGTGAAAGATCGAAAATTTGTGCAATGTAAGGTAGGCTCTTTCTTTGGGTTAATCCCCGTAAAAGTATGCTCTTAGGCGTCCCATCCATCGATGTTTTCGAGAGAACCAAAAATATGTGGTCCTGTGTCGGGTTATAGAATGAGTACTTATCCATTGGGTCTCGCGTTGTTCGGTGGTCATAAATACATCTGGGTGTATAAGCGCCGTTCGAATTTGGTACTTAATTAAATCAACGAAAAAGCTGTGTTTGTAAAACCATATGACGTAGTTGATGAATGTGAGATATTGAGAAAACCTTGATAATGGTTGTAGTGTGGAAGATGAAACAAAATAAATTGAAATGGGAAGTCGTAGTAACCATGTTGGATTGAGGTGACAGAACTAAAGAACCAATTAACGCGTGTGTTGGTTTTGGGTAAAGAAAAGAAAACCGGTTACGTGAATGAGACTTTAATAGAAAAGTGAATTTGATTTTGGGTTTAAACTTGTTGTACATTCACATAATCATTTCCGTATGCCATGCATATGTTTATGCCTAGTCTTTTTTCTACAAATCTCGGCTCATAGTGCTTAACCCATTTATGATGATAATAGGAAAAAGGTGGTTGAATGAGAAGCTTTTCTCAAAGAGCATTTTTTAAGCTTTTGGGATTGAATCACATACATACAGAAAGGTCTTTTGAGAAATATAAATCTTGTAAGTATAATTCTTTCGATGCAATGATTTGATACTTGGGTTATGTGATATTCGTTTTGTAAGACCTTAAGGCTACATCTTCATGAATTGTATGCATGTATGTATAGAGATGAGAGAATCCTTGGATTGATTGGTTTGGTTTTAAGTTATATTACATGTTTTTGGTTGAGTTTCAATTTGTTATTGATTCTTATGCCTCGTGGGAGGTTTAAAAATCATGTTTTAGCATGTTTTGAGTAAATTATTTCATACCATGAGGCTTTTCAAGATGTATGAAAATAGGTGGAATGTTGGGTTTCAAACTTGGCTTTTAAAAAAGTGGTCCAGAGCCAGACCGCTCGATGGACCACTCGAGCTGTTTATCAAGCAGTCAAAAGTGACTCTCGGTTGTTTGCAAGTCTGTAGGAAAGAACCGAGAGCTGGTATGGACCGCTCAATTGGTCCTTAGATCGCTAGAGCGATTTTGGCAGAATTTCAAATTTTGTTTCTTTTGATTCGGGAGCTAACTCTTAGGACCTTTATCGTTTTCCCTTTGGACTATTCTTTTACTCAAATTAAACCCATAGAAGTGCGGTTTTCAACAGTTTTGAACTTATATTGGTTACTCTTTTGAAACTTATGTCGATTTAGATGGTTTTGTTAGACCAATGGCATCATAAAATAGGTTTTCTTATGTAGTTAACGTGCCTCGGGTTTGGGGCATGACAATAATCGTGGGTTGTAAATAATTTATGTAATAAGTATAAAATTAATTATCCAAACACGGTCATGTTCAATATAAACAAAGTGTACTACTACAACGAGTTAAAACAATTATCGAAATAATTATCGTTTCCTATAATTATGACAGATCTACTAAAATATTGTGCTGCAGATGTACCATTGGGGTGTCCAATTCCATTTAAAATTGTGAATCAAAAATTTATATTTTTTAAGAATAAATAATTTGATCTTGTGTGTGTAAGACAAACTCTACACACCAGATTAAATAATACGTAAAATAAAAAATATCCATACACAACAATTAAATAAATAGTAAAAATGTATCCATTTGTTTATGAAAATTCTCATTAAAAAACTACTTTTATTAGTAAATAAAATAAAATATCAAAATTCAAACATGATTTTTAGTATACAACCATGATAGTATATTGATTGTAAAACTCCTAGTGTGTTTAGAAGCCTTGTGGTTGAATTAGCATATGAATCCTAAATTATTTAGGATTTCTAAGTTGTTTAAGTCTTTTACTTGAGTTATGAGATCTAGAATAGCAAGGAGTTCTTGATCAAAATCTTATTCAAGCTAGAAGATTGAAGTACAACACAAGAAACTTGAAGTACATGTGATTAAAGTAGATTCGATCATGTGCAGTTCATGTATGATACAAACTACCACTTGACCGCTCGAGCGGTGGATAGTTCACTCAAGCGAACAACTAGCAGTCAAAGTTTCACCGAAATTTGGACTGTTGGGTTTGTATGCCTATATAAAAGGGGCATACTCTCTAACTTAAAAAACACTTTAGAAACTTAAAGAATCCAAGATCTTAAGACATAAACTATGAGACCTGGTTCATTTTTGTTTTTGCTGTGTATTTATGTAACATGTTGACTATTGTTTTAATTGTTATAAAAAACGTATTTCTATATGGTTTATGCATGAGTTGATTTATAATGCATGTTGGTTTCAATTTCGGTCCTTCTTAGGAGTCTGTCAGCTCATGGCATTGGTTCTTGCACCGAAACTTCTCTTGCAAGCTTCTTTCCTTCTCTCTTGAAAGAGCATACAAACCCTCTGCCTTCTTTCTAGCTTCTAGTTTGGTTCGGGCTCGGTTCTTGGCGTTGGGGATAGTTTATCCTTGTTATCCTCATCGTGGGCTTCGCGTTCATCCAAACAGAATCTCGTTTGGAGACTTTGGTTTCTCGCCGCTATTTAAAGCGTTGAGTTTTTAACTCTTCGTGGTAGAATTCTAGACTATCTTACTTTAAAACGACGCTACATGTGATTTATGCCCGGTTTTATCATATTAAAATGCTATAAATGTTTAATTTTGTGTTTAAATCATGTTTAGTTGGATAAAAAGCATGTTATATATTTTCAAAGTTTACGACAAAGTTGGTGGACGTGCGTGTGTCTGTTGTTTTCAAAATGATGAGTTTTGAAAATTGGAAGAATTCATGTGTATGTTACGAAAACGTAGTTTTGGAGATTTAGAGGTAACACTTGGCGTTAAGTCTTATTTTTAACGTTGGTTGGTCCCTACGGTTTGATGGACGACGTTGTTGTGTGTGTTTAGACGTTTGTATATGGCTAGGTGCATGCAAACGTTCTGTTAATTCATGCTGTATCTCTCTGTAAAGACTTGTATTATTGGGGACGGATATTGGTCATACGGTGAAAACTCGTAAAGAATTGCATTATGAAGCGCAGATATTGGTCATGCGGTAAAAGCCCGTAAAAAAATTGTATAATTTGGGTTAGTATTGTCCTACGGTAAAAGGCCGTAAAAGCGTACAAGTTGCATGCGAGTCTTTCTTCGTTATAGAACCTAGTTGGAAAATAACGTGCTGTAAATGTTTATAAACTGTTGGACGTTATGGAATTATATAAACACTTGTGGTTTTAAAGATGGAAAACTATTTTTGGGACTTGTGTAGTCAATTGTTCATATAATTCGTGATTGCATGTTACGTTTTTAATTTGTGTTAGTATTTTTCTATTGGACTTTGGCTCACGTTGTGGGATGTAAAACCTTTCAGGTTAATTTGATCACGTGGCTTGATCTTGAGGAGCTCTGGAGGTGGCTGAAGGCAAATTTCTTAATTTTGTTGTTCGGTAGTTGATCACCATTTTGTTATGGATCATGTAATGACATCTTATGTTTTGGACTTAAAGTATATGTTGTGTAAGCCTTAAGGCATTGGTATCATTGCACGTATAGTGTATGTTGATGAGAGAAACCTCGGGTTGGTTGTTTATTTTCATTGTTGTACGAAATGGTTACCATTTTGGGTTGGTTTTATATTTTATATCAACTCTTGTGCCTTAAGTGAGGATTTTAAACCTTATTTTAGCATGTTTTAGTTGGTTTGGTGGTGCCTTGAAACTTCTAAAAATGTTAAAAAATACTTAAGTGTTGGGGAAGAAAAGTTATGTTTTAAAAAGTTGGTTTACAGCCAGACCGGTCGATGGACCGGTCGAGGGGTCTATCATGTGGTCAAAGTGAACTCTCGATTGTTTTTGCGATGGTGGAAAAATAGTGTTCATGCAAGGACCGTTCGAGCGGTTTGGGCAAGTTTTGAAAATTTTGTTATGTTTTTAGCTTTTGGGGACCTTGACCATACCCTTTTAGGTTCTTTTCTTACATAAAATAAACTCTCGAAATTGCGTTTTTTAAAAGTTTTAAGCTCTCTTTCATTTACATTCTTGGACCCGTTTGGCTTGGGTGGTTTTGATGGATTTTAATATCTCAAAACGAGTTTTTCTTAGGCGTTTCATGTGACCCGGGTATTGGAGCGTGACAATTTAGTATCAAAACTCTATATTCGAATACCTGAAAGCCGTGAGAGTGGTTGCATCACCTTGTGAGGATGGTTGCATGTTCTTGATTGCATATAGTTAAATGTTTTGATAATATGAGAATGATAACCTGTTAAGTATGAGGATGTTGTGTATACGTGAGTATGGAGGTTGAATTTTAGAATTGATTAGTCTTGCTTTTGGGCGTTTAGATTAACAAACTCGGAATCCGACTTAGAAATGCGTTTGCCCGATGTACTTTCTAGTAAAGAATTTAAGTAGGTTACCCAAATTGACTCATCACTCTTGTCGGTGCTTCGAGGTACGTCGAATTTGTTTACATGATCCAATTATTAAAATATATTCAAAAATTAAATAAAAAAATAAGTTCAATTGTAATAAATCTCTCTCTCTAACCCTTGGTCGCTCTCCCTCTCCCCCAGCTGCGACACCACCCACCGCTGCCGGCGCCTCCTCCGACGACTTCCACCACCGCTCTCTTCCAACGTCTCTCTCTCTTTATCGCTCTGTTATCTCTCTCTCCTCTATATGTATGTGTGTGTGTGTGTGTGTGTGTGTGTATATAGTTTATTATTATATTATTATTATGTTATTATTATCCAGCGTGTGTGGGTGTATGATTGTAATAGTGTTCTCTGAGTTTATTATAAATAAAAGCTCGCCTACCCATTAGGGTACGCTTTTCCATTATTATTAACATGGTATCAGAGTCATAATAAAACCCTAATCTCCACGAAACCCTAACCCTAGCCTCCCTCCTCTACCCTCCACCAGCCACGCTAATAGCCACGAAACCCTAAACCAGTCACCTTCAGTGCCGCCGACCACCCAAGCTTCCACCTCAAGTGCCGCCACCCACCAAAACCCATCGCCACACCTTATCCAGCCACCGCCACACATCCCAAACGCACCTCTGACAACCTCCATTAGCCACCGCCGCACTTCCCAAACCCTAACCGCACATCCCAAACCCTAGCCACACCTCTGACAACCTCTATTAGCCACCGCCGCACCTCCCAAACCCTAACCGCACCTCTGACGACCTCCATTAACCACCGCCGCACCTCTAACACCCCTCATTGCACCACCAGACACTGTCGCACATCTCAAAACAGTGCCGATGACCAACGACGCACCACCACCGACCACGTTACTCCAACATTGACCACTGACAACCCTTCTATAGCCCTCGACAGCCTCCCTCCACCACCGCCGCGCCTCCCAAACCCTAACCGCACCTCTGACGACCTCCATTAACCACCGCCGCACCTCCAAAACCTCTCATTGCACCACCAGACACTGTCGCACATCTCAAAACAGTGCCGACGACCAACGACGCACCACCACCGACCACGTTACTCCTTCATTAACCACTGACAACCCTTCTATAGCCCTCGACAGCCTCCCTCAAGCACCGGCGACCCTGTTTCTCCATCTTTCAAGCACCGGCGACACCTTCTCTCTCTCTTTGCAACGCCGACGACCCCTGTTCTACCTATTTCCAGCACCGACGGCCTCTGTTCTCTCACTTTCTAGCCTCGAATCGCTTTTTTGGCGACCGATAACTGTTCCGGCGACTTGTGATTCGCCGTTTGAGGGTTTTTCACCGACTGTTTGAGAGTCTAAGGGCTACTACAGTCGTTCTTATTTTATGGAGATGAATTGATGGCGTGATTCGCGGTCCATATATGACTGATTGAAGGTGTGGGTGCATCCTTTTGATTGTTGGTGTATTTCATCGTGATTCCTTGAAGTTTGTCATTTGAGTTATTGTGATATCGAATGACAGTTCCACAAACGTTGAGGACTCTCCAGTGAGGCCTGATAGACAAGGAGGAATCACGAATGTGTTTTCGTCATCCACATGATTGGTGGATTCGAAATTGACTGAACCGCAAACATATGTATTATGGAAGAAAAATGTATTACTGGCAATTGAAGGTATGAAAAAAAAAATCATTTGTTTGAAGATCATACTGAGATGGGAATTGACAAGTAGAAAAGATGGAAGCGTGACGATGCCCGATTACTCAGTAAATTATTAAATTCAATGGAGTCTTCCGTTGAAGTGTTGGTGGCCAATGCCACGAATGTTCGTGAGGTGTGGATCATACTCGAGGAGACATTTGCCTCGACTAATGATTTGTCCAGACTATACGATGTGATGTAAGGTATCTTCAGAGTACAGCAGGGAGAGCGCCCTTTCTCTGAATATTTCACATAATTCAAGATTTTAGCAGATGAGTATGATCGGTTGGTACCATTTACCAATCGATATGAGGTTTTCAGAGAGCAACGAATGCAGTTCTTGGTCGTTTGTTTTCTCGCTGGCGTGAACCAGCAGCTTGATTCAGCACA
Source organism: Heliamphora exappendiculata (assembly GCA_034768845.1). Classification (NCBI taxonomy): domain Eukaryota; kingdom Viridiplantae; phylum Streptophyta; class Magnoliopsida; order Ericales; family Sarraceniaceae; genus Heliamphora; species Heliamphora exappendiculata. The sequence goes on along the minus strand of JAOTRH010457739.1, from coordinate 18,985 downwards.
TTCCCAGATCTTGGCTGGGTCTGATATTCCCTCCTTATCTGAGGTCTTCAGGAGGATGAGCAGAGCAATTAGTCGTGAAAAGCCTCGTATTACTGCTGCTGACCAGGGTAATCATACAACCCTTGGTGTATCTCGTGGAGGAGGTCGAGGAGGATTTTGAGGCAAAGGTCGAGATGGGGGTCGTGGTGATGGAGGCCGAGGTAGAGGCTGTGATGGAGGACGTGGCAGAGGTAGAGGTAAACGTGACACCCGGTCTTACTATTATTGTGGAGAGCAAGGGCATTTATAGATTTCGTGTTGGAAGCTACATGGGCGCTCTTCTTCATCTGTAGCTAATGCAATGGAAGATTATGACACTCCTTATGAGAGGAGGACTATAGATATGACTCAGGAGGAATATGACCTGTTTATCCAGATGAAGATTGAGAACACAGCCGACACTCCATCAGCTACAGTTGTAGGTAACCCAGCTTCATGTATGGTTACTCCCAGATCATGGGTTATAGACTCGGGTGCAATAACATGATGATTGAATCGTATGTTATTATGTTCTATATGTCTTTTATATAAAAGTTATGTCAGCATAGAGAGGACGAGGCTGTGGTCGAGGCCGTGGCCATGGTTTAGGCCAAGGGAATATGTCAATTCTTGATGCTGAGGATGCTAATGCTCCTCAAGGACCAGTAGATGGGGTAGGATTGCTACGTGAGATTGTGGGTTCCATCGGCCAGCTAATTAAGGTCGCTGGGGGAGCGGCGAGAGTTCCGGAGCTGCGGGCATCTGTTGCAATTCGTGAGTTTCAACGTCTTGACCCTCCTACCCATTGGAGGAAAGACAGCCAAGATTATTGTTTCTGCAAATGATTTCTGGTAAAAAATTAACTGGACAGCCAAACGTCAAAATGGGCTCCAAATAAAATTTTTGACGATGAACGATCAAAATAAAACTCGTGCAACCAAAGCTAATTTAGAAAAATCCATTTTACAGGTCAAATCTTCAACTATGTTTTTTATTCCGAGTTGAAGCTCCTGTAAGACCTTCTACTGTATTTTCTTATGTGATTCCTGAACGTAGTGCGGGCTACGGACTATCGAGAACTCGTATCGGCAGAGGCTTAATAGCTTTAGTCTTAAAGGCATGTTATGAAATTGGTTTAACCTATCTGTATATTTATAGGGCTATTGTAGGGACCTATGGAGTAATTATGAGTAAGACTTCTAGTGAAATACAGACACGTATCAGCGATTTCCGAAATTAAGCAAACCACATAGCGGTATCTGCAATTATGAAAAACTAGCAGCGATTTCTATAATTTTCATAAAACACTAAATTACAATTCACACCACTAAAGAACCATAATTATACTCTGACCCATAATCTTAAGACCATATAGCATTGAGATCCTGTTATTAAGTGTTTACCATTTCTTTCCACGTTAAGATTTTCGATTCTCGTAAATTAAATTTAATTACTGGAAATTTAATTTAATCGGCATCTTGATTATACTTAAGCTATTCTACTTAACTTATTTGATGGTCGGATAATCAAATTTACCTGCAAGATTTGGCCCGGTTAAAACTTATAAGCTTCCTTAATGGGGTATCGTCAATCCGATCTTTCAGAATGTGAATTCCTTCAGTAATTAATATTTAACATATAAATAATACTGCTATCTAACTTGCCAGGAATGTAGACCCATATAAGATCGCACAATCTAATGAATCAAGATAACGAATATTCAATATACGCAAATCAATAATTATTTCAGGATTAAGAGGATAAGCACTATTGATAATAACTTTGGGGTATGAATTAATTAATATAATCAGTATAAAATTAATTACCCCAAATATACCGTTCAATACACACAAAGTATACTGGCACAGAGAGTCGGAACAATAGACGACGTTATTATCTCTTTCCTGTAACCAAGACATGCCTACTAAAACTCTGTGCCACATTTGTACCGGTGAAATGTCTATTTCTATCTAAACTGTAAGCATAAAATTTATATTTTGTAAGAATCTAAAATTTAATTTTCTGTGTGCAAATCGTATTATACACACCAGATTAAATACTATACCGAATATCGGACATCCATGCACAATATTAAAGAAATGATACACATAGATTGCTCATAAGAATTGTCATAAAATAAAAAATTAATTTTATTAAAGTAAAATTAAACACTAAAAACATGATTTTTAATATAGCAACTATAATAATCTCTTACTTATATTCAAAATCATGCTGCTATACATCTGACTCGTATGTCCTCTACATGACTATCAAAAATTTTAACCGGTAAGCCATTTGTAAAAGGATCTGCAAGGTTGTTCCCTGATACAATTTTGGTCACAGCAATATCACATCTCTGTATAGTTTCTCATATCAGGTGATACTTACTCTCAATGTGCCTACCTTTCTTATAGACCCTTGGCTCATTTAAGTTTGTAGCCGCTCCGCTATTGTCATAATAAAGTGTAATATCTGATTGAATTAAAGGTACCACATCTAGATCCATCAGGAAGTTTATGAGCCAAACGACCTCCTCAGTTGCTTCAAGTGCTGCCAAGTACTCGGTCTCCATAGTGGAATCAACAATACAAGACTGCTTAATACTCCTCCAAGTTATAGCTTCACCTATTTAGGTAAACACATATCCTGAGGTAGTCTTATGAAAATTCTTGTTAGTCTATAAATTCGAGTCTATGTACTCCAAAGGTACTAGACTGTCTGCCTGGTAAACCAACATAGAATTTTTAGTCCTTTTTAGGTACTTAATTATATTCTTTACCACAATCCATTACTCCTACCTTGGGTTAAACTGATATTTGCTAACCATGCCATTGGCAAAACAGATCTTGGGACTAGTGCAAATCATAGCATACATGAGACTTTCTGCTGTCGAAGCATGATAAACTACCTTCATCTTCTCTATCTTATTAGGTATCTTAAGACACTAATTATTGGATAGAGTGATTACATACCGAAAAGAAAAAACCATTTCTTGAAATCCTATATACTAAAATGAGCAAGGATATCATCGATATACTTTACTTGTAATAAGTTCAACATTCTTTATTTTTGATCTCACACGGACTTGATCCCAAAGATGTGACTAGCTTCTCCTAAGTTCTTCATATCGAACAGACTAGATAACTATACTTTAACCATAGATAATACCCCCGTATCATTTTTGATGAGCAATATATCATCTACAAAAAGTACTAGAAAAACCACTACACTTCCGTCACGTTTCTTGTACACACAGGAAGCATTCGGACTCTGATTAAAATCATAAGACTTTATGGCTTGATCAAATCGAGTGTTCTAAGACCTTGATACCTGTTTAAGTTCATAAATTGATATCTTAAACTTGCATAACATGTGCTTCTAGCCATTTGTAATGAATTCGTCTGGTCGTATCATATAAATACACTCATCAAGACTTCCGTTAAGGAAAGTTGCCTTAACATCTATTTACCAATTTTTATAATCGAAATGTGCAGCAATGAATAAGAGAATCCGGATAGACTTAAGCATGGCTACCGAAAAAAAGGTTTTCTCATAATCGATCTCTTATTTTTAAGTGAACCATTTAACAATAAGCCTAACTTTGAATGTTTCAACCTTTCCGTTTGCTCCTCTCTTTTTCTTGTAGATCCAATTGCATCCAATGAGTTTTATCTCTTCGGGTGGTTCTATAAGTTCCTAGACCAGATTGAAATACGTAGATTCTATCTCTGAATTTATAGCCATTTGCCAAAGATCTACAATTTTGTCCTAAAGTGTTTCATTGTAGTTACAGGATTTTATATCTAGTTATGTCCGGATCCTGTCAAAAAACTCTTTCAAGAACATATACCGATCAGGTTGATGAACAACCCTCCCACTACGACGAGGCACTACATGTGTATGTGTATTAGCAGTAACACACTGTGCAAAATCTGAATCCTATAAATTAGCACCTTTTTCTTGATTTGCACATGTCCCGATAATAGAATATCAGTAACTTGTTCTTCCATTCTAGTAGAGTATTTTCACTCAGTTTTTCCAGAATAATGTTCTTTTGGGTTTGTGATCCATAATATAATTTTCTTTCAAGAATCAGACGTTGGTGCTAACAATGACTTTCTGATCCTTAGAATTATAAAACAGATCATCATTCGTTCCCTTGGGATACCCCACAAAGAAACAGACTTTTTTCCTTGGTTCCAACTCACTCGCGTTCCCTTTCAGCACAAGTGCTGGACACCCCCAAATCTGAATGTATTTTAGAGTAGGCTTCTGCCCAGTCCACAATTCTGTGAGAGCTGAAGGTTCTGATTTAGAAGGTATCAAATTCAGAATATAAGTCGCTGTCTCTATAGTGAGTCCCCAAAATGAATCGGGTAAACCTGAATAAGTCATCATTGACCTTACTATCTCTATTAGAGTCTTATTATCTCTTTTTGCTAGACCATTTTACTGCGGAGTGTCAGGTGCAGTCAACTGCGATGTAATCTCATCTGATAACTAGTAGTCCTTAAACTCTGTAAAGATGTATTTTTTACTACGGTTGAACCGTAGTGATTTGATACTTTTATCCAGACGCTTCTCTACCTCCGCCTTGAATTCTTTGAATTTTTTAAAGTATTTTGGCTTACGATACATCAAGTAAATATATCCATACCTTGAGTAATCATCAATGAAACTGACGAAATACTCAAAGCCACCTCTAGGCCAGATTGTCATAGGACCACACACATCAGAATGAACCAGCTCTAACGGTTCTTTAGCTTTGTAGACTTTGGCTGAAAAGGGTCTCTTGATCATCTTACTCTCAAAGCAAGATTCACAGACTAGAAGTACCTCCATTTTCAATAAACACAAAAGTCTATCTGCGACTAGTCTGTTTATCATTTTTAGATTAATATGATTTAAGCGTAAGTGCTAAAGAAACGTTTGGTTCATTAAACTTTTTTTTCTCTTATATGGTAATATTAATGTATTATTCGTTTCAGTCAGTTGCAGTATAGGAGAGATTGAAATAATAATATAAAGATCTTTCACCGATGTACTAGAACAGATAATCTGTTTATTATCCTTAATAACCACAGAGTTATTAAAATAAACAAAATATTCATCTTTAGCTAATCCAAAAATGAAAACTAAGTTCCTTCTAATGGTAGGTACATAAAGATAATTTTTTAATATTAAAACTCGATCTCTACCAAAACTGAGAGTGCCATCTCCTACTGCAACTACTGTTATCTTTGTATTATTGCTCATATGCAGGTAAATCTCCTTATCACTAAGTTGACGTGTTTCTTAGAACCCCTGCAATGAATTACAGACATGATTAGTGGCTTTCGTATCTACACATCAGGTGCTAGTAGATAACAAAAGTTATCCTATTTATTTTGTCTTCTGAGAAATACTTGACGAAAGTTTTTCCAGTACCATGTCTAATTGCAGTGAAAACAACTGCCTTTCGGCTTTTTTACACAAGTATGAGGCCCACTAACCACTCTGGAAACTATGTCACCCTTTTTCTGAACCTTTTTTTCTTCATGCCTTTATGTTCAGAGGAAGAACCTTTTTCTGAAACAAATGCATTTGTTGGTATTGAAGGAATACCATTGGCAGGTAAAACTATATCCAAGTTATTTTTTCAATCAATAAAATTTGGTCATGTTAGTTTGTTTTCTTTAAGTATTAAAGCAAGCGTGCTGAAAGCCATTTTAATCATGAGAATCACATAATTTAAAATTTTCATTAATTTGATTAGCAAAACTTTAAATTTATTTTAATTTGTTTCACTGTACAATTTTAAAATTAATTCGCCAGCAGCCTGGTAACCTGAGAATAGCATGATTCGTTAGGAGTACGTCTACTATCCTTCATAAAACTATATCGGCCAATTCATTTTAATGTTACTATTCGGGCAACTGACCCTGCCAAGTAAAATTAAATAGCTGACACAACTTCAGTCCAGTATATAATAACAGTGACTCAGATAGAGATGATACCATTATATACAGCTAACTATTAACCATCATATAATTCCAAATCAATCGTTTTGCAATGAAACTTTCAGTTGAAGAAGTAATCCAGACTAACAATTATTCAGAATTATTCATAAAGGAGGGTTGTACTGGCGATACTGCAATTAATCTATTGGTTGGGGAGGACGGCCTTACTACCAATACGTAGGGTTAAATTGCATTGCCTATAAACTACTGATGGAAACTGTGAGATTTATCTGTAAATAAATTTTCTCTCCTACTTAGATTTTTAAAATATTTTTAAGGGTTATAAAAAACTGTTTAATTAAAATAAATTTATTAATTTTAAAAATCATATGATATGAAAGAATTAAATATCTTTTCGTGTACACAATTCCAAAAATTCTGGTTGCCACACCATCTTTTCGTGTTTAAATACGTAACAGATGAAATTTAATAAATGCACAATTTTTCTCCAATTTGTCAACTAAGATAGGGATTAAAGGTATTTATTTATTTTATATTTCGTTCCACATTTTTCGAAAAATAATAATCTATTTCATTTAAATATTTTTTCATACAATTAATTCAAAATCTCACATTAATTTTTATGTTTTTCTAAGATATTCGATTTTATAAAAAATCATCTTAAATGTAATATTTTGTAAAATAAAATATCTAAAGTTTTCTATTTAATTAAAATTAATTAATTTAAAAATTTTAATTTAATTTTTCTTTACAAAATATTTTAAGTAAAATTGAATTTTTGAATGAATTAAATTAACATGATAAATAAAATAGATATGCAGTCATATACATAGTTCATATATATATAAACACGATGTATATATATTTTCTAATTTTATGATTTAAATAAAACGCTGAATCGTTTTATTCTCCTAAAGAGAATAAGCTGTATCAATCCATGTTTGCCTTTGATTCAGTATTTTGATTGTATCAAACTTCCCTGATACTATCTGATATATACTGATATGCTATATCAGTCTCATATATATATATATACATCAAAACTAATCCCAATGGAGAGAAAGCCGCCGGCCATCACCAGCTACCGCCGGAACCACCATGCCACCACTTTCAAGCGACTCTTGCCGCTTCATTCGAGCTCCGTGTTTGAAAAATTTTATGCCGTTGGAAAGCTCTCAAAATATAAAATTTTTTTGTTAAACAATCGGTTCAAAAACATCCTGAAAATGGCTAAAAAAACTAGCCAAAGCACAAAAAATTCTGCTGTTCGCAACAGCACTGCGCTGCCAACTTTTTGAGGCCGTTTCGGCCTCATTCGAACTCAATTTTCAAAATTCTTTATATTGATGGAAAGTTTTCGAAATATAAAATTTTTCTATCAAAAAAATTGCTCGAAAACAACCTGAAAAATTGCCAAAAAAATAACCTAAAGCTGCTACCGCCGTCCCTTGAGCGCCGTCGCCCATTCCGCTGCCCGTTTGGGCATTGTTCGGTGGTTCTTTGGTGCTTAGTTTTTTTGAAGAAATTTCTCAAATATCCATTAACCGGTTGTTTCATAGAACGCCTAAAAAATTGCCCCGAAACAGCACCAAACAGCGCCGCCGCCGCCAGAATGCCGCTTGTTCTGCGGCCTATTTGCGCACTGTTTGGCCAACTTTTTTTCCTGATTTTTGGACTATTTTTAAAGTATGTTTTACTACTATTTTATGCATAAAAAACTACTCAAAAAACAATCCCAAAAATAATCCAAAAAATCATCAAAATCGACACCGAAACGCCGCCGGCATAGCTGCAAAAAACGGCTATTTTGTTGATTTGTCTCGATGTTTTTGACTTGTTTCTATATTATTTTTTATACATAAATATCGTAGAAAAATTCACAAAAAAAACTTTTTAAAACTATTAAAAATTTGTCGCAATCCGTGACCCGTTAAAATGTCGAACCACCACCGCTGCCGCCGCTGTTCTTATTGTTCTTAGATATTAATAATCAATTCTTAAATAATCGAAATATATATTTTAAAAATAAAAATTAATTATTACATCGATCCTATGTCCCAAATGCTCACATTCGATCAGTCACGGTCAAACCCCGTGATTAAAAAAAATAATCATCATACAAATCCATTCAATCAGACATGAAATTAAATAAAGATTATAAAATCTGAATTAGAATATCTACAAAATAAAGCTAATAACAGTTTTAAAACTACTTGATCCCCATAACCGAAAATAAAAAATAAAACGATTCTGATACCAATTGTTAGAGGTAAAACTGCAAAGATCATTATTTTTACGAACGATTTTAAGTAAAAAATTAACTGGATGGACAAACGCCGAAACGGGCTCTAAATAAAACTTTTGATAATGAACGATCAAAATAAAATCTGTGTAGCCAAAGTTTATTTAGAAGAATCCCTTTTATCGGTCAAATCTTCAACTACGTTTTTTATTCCGAGTTAAAACTCTTGCCAGACTTTCTACTATATTTTTTTGTGCAATTTTCGAACGTAATGTTGACTACGAATTATCGAGAACTCATACCGACAGAATTTGGACAGCTTGAATTTTAAAAACAAGTTATGAAAGTGGTTTAGCCTAGCCGTATATTTACAGGGCTACAGCAAGGACCTGGAGAGTAATTATGAGTAAGACTTTCAGTGGAATACAGACACGTATTAGTAGTTTTCGCGATTAAGTAAACCTCATAGCGGTATCTGTAATTATGAAAAATTAGCAGCAGTTTCTACAATTTTTATAAAATACTGAATTACAATTCACACAATTAAAGAACTATAATTGAACTCTGACTTATAATCTCAAGACCATATAACATTGAGCTTATGTTATTAAATGCTTACTATTTCTTTCCACGTTAAGATTCTTGATACCTGCAAATTAGATTTAATTACTGATAATTTAATTTAATTTAATCGGCAACTTGATATTTCTTAAACCCTTTCGCCTAACTTATTTGACTGCCGGATAATCTAATTCATCTGTAGGGTTTGGTCCGGTCAAAACTTATAAGCTTTCTTAAGGGGGTATCGTCAATCCAGATCTTTCGGGATGTAGATTCCGTTAACAATTAATATTTACCATACAAATAATACCGCCATCCAATTCACCGTTAATATAGACCTATATAAGATCACATATTCTAATGAATCAAAACAACGAATATTAAATAAACCTAAATTAATAATTATTTCAAGATTAAGTGGATAAGCACTACTCATAATAATCTTGGGGTGTGAATTAATTTTTATAGTCAGTATAAAATTAATTATCTCAAATGTCCCGTTCAATACACACAAAGTGTACGGGCACAAAGAGCCGAAATAATAGACGACGCTATTATCTATTTTTCGAAACAAATACAAGTTTACTAAAACTCTGTGTTACAGTTGTATCGATGGTATGTCCATTTCTACTTAAACTGTGAACATAAAACTTATATTCTGCCAGAACCTAAGATCTAATTTTCTGTGTGCAAACCGTACTCTACACACTAGATTAAAGAAATGATACATATACATTACTCATAAAAATTCTCATAAAATGAAAAATTAATTTTCTTAAAATAAAATTAAATACAAAATAAATAATTTTCTGTATACCAACACTAACACTACCTTTGTTGGAGCTGCCGATCCCAAGGAGGCCACTGAATGTCTAGAGCTCGTGATCAGGATCCTGAATACTTTATAAATAGGTGAGGATGACTCGAGAGTTGCGTTCGCTGCGTTAAAGCTGATGGGTGATGCCCGTGAGTGGTGAAAATTTTCTAGAACTATCGTGGAGGGCACGTGGGTATCTTTTGCGACGGTATTTCTGAAGAAATATTTTCTCGAGTCTTCTAGGGATATCTGTCGGGAGGAGTTCTACTCTCTCACCTAGGGGGCAATGAATGTTGTGTAGTACACGGCTTGGTTTACCAGTTTATCTCGCTTTGCACAAGAATTCGTGGCTACTGACATGCTGCGCTCAAAGATGTTTGAGAGGGGTTTGATGCCCGCGATTAGGAAACGGGTGGCAGGATTGGGACTGCGTGTTTTTACAGAGTTGAAGTTGACAGCTACTATCGATAACACATTGTGTGAGACTCGTAGACCTAGGGAGGTTAGGGCACCGTAGAGTGAAGCAGAGGCACAGTCAGGTGGGTGCTCTAACAAGAGGCAGAAATCCTTTTCCCTATTTCTCATCCTTTTGGGTCACAACAACAGTTTTCTGTACTAGCACCCTCAATGGCTTCACCAGGAAGGTCAGAACAGAGCGAGCCCATATGTTATCGGTGTAGTTAACCAGGGTATCATGTGATGAATTGCCCACAGAAGAGGTAGTTCTAGAGTTCTGTACCTATCCAGTCTCAAGGTGAAAGCCACCAGTTTGTTTTGGGTGTAGCCAACTAGGGCATTTTTGTAGGACCTGCCCTCAGGGAGGGAGTGTACAGAGCACGGTAGGAGCCCCAGTTGTTCAGTATGCATAGGGACAACAAACTTACCGACAGCCACAGCAACAGCTAGCTGCTCAGACTTCCAAGGTTATGGAAGGGGGTGCCTCAATTCAGTCAATGCGGCAGCCCGCAGCGTAGAGCTATGGTAGGCGGACCAGGGGACCGCAGGGCTGAGTGTACGCCCTTATAGATCCCAGTTCCTCCAAGGCACCGGCTGTTCCTGATGCTGCAACGACCACCTCAGTTAATTGAGGCAATCTATTAGTGTACAGATCATGGGCCAGTGTTCTCGTCAACACGGAAGCATCGCATTCTTTTATCTCATTTGCTTTTACATTTGCTTTGGGGTTGTAGATTAACTCGTTGGGTAGCACGCTGTCTTTAGAGACCCCGGTCAGTGAGAATGTGGTGTTGGGACAAGTCTGTAGATCTTGTGAGTTAAAGATCTCCGGCCGCTGTTTAAAGTTTGATTTCATAATACTCGACATGATCACGTTTGATATCATCCTAGGGATGGAATGGCAGACCACCTATCGTGCCTATATTGATTATGATCGACGAAGGGTATCGATTTGTACACATGAGGGTGATTGTTTTTGTTTCGTGGGTGATCGGGTCGATGGTTCGGTGCCTATGCCCAGCATTGTGCGAATCTGAGAAAACTTTAGTTTTCTCTTTTCTACTCTCATGCTGGATGAGACTGTTGGGGTTCGAAGAGAGTTTCCCCTGTGGTTTGTGACTATCTAGATGCTTTCCTTGACGATTTATTTGAGTTGCCACCAAGTCGTGAGGTTGACTTTTTTATCAATTTTGCTCTGGGGGCCGCTCTTATTTCGATGCCGTCTTATCGTTTTGCACCAGTAGAATTACGAGAGCTTAAGGTATAGCTTCAAAAGCTGCTTGGTAAGGGGTTCGTACACCCGAGCACATTGTCGTGGGGAGCTCTGGTCTTGTTTGCTAAAAAGAAAGACGGATTCTTGAGATTGTGTATAGATTATCAGAGGATAAATCAAGTAACGGTGAAAAGCAAGTATCATATATCATGGATTGATGATTTGTTTGATCAATTAAAGTTGCTCAGACAGAGCGAATATTTAATCTAACTCATATAGAGAAAACTTTTGAACTAACTCTCACATAGCAAACATTTGAACTAGCTCACACAGACTAAACATTTGATCTAGCTCGCATAGAGCGAACATTTGGACTAGCATACACAGCTAATGCTTAATGGCGATTAAACTAGCCCACACAGAGCGAACACTGAACTAGATCACACAGAACAAGCATTCAACACTTTAGACATAAAAGCGATTCCTTAAGCTCATGCATTTATCACACACATATTCCTTTCAGTGATATAATTGATACTTTTGAATTCTCAACACACTTGACATGTAAAAGTCTCATGATATCATTTAACAACAACTCATGATTCAAAACATGAATATAAAATATTTTAGAACACATATCACGCAATCATTGTTGAAGATAATCGTTAAGTACTCTCACCTTATCTTATACGTGCGATCACTAAGCCTTCACCAACGGCCAACACTCAAGCCTTGGGTAGCAAATCTCCCGAGCCTAGCAAGCAACCCCCAAAAATAATCGTAAACGCGTGATTCTACCCTCTAGAATGTGAAGTACTAATATGATTCGAACCTTTAAATGGTCCAACAATTTTTAAGGACCATGGTTATACCTCCCTCTTTAGAACTAAAAAAAATACTAAGCACATGCTCAAGCCCTAACTTACTTAAGGATTCAATTTGACCATTTTATCACTTTCTTCTAAACATTTGGCAACTTAATTTCAACTTGCAGCAATTCTTTGTGGCACTTAACCTTACATTAGGTTCTGGTTTTTTGTCAGAATTTAGATAAAATTATTCTCTACAACTTTTATGAAAAACAGTTTGGATAAATGTTACAGCAACTAGGTAATTTGGCCTTCATAAACGAAAATGGTTCAGCAACACATAAATTTTTTTAAAAAAATGGTCTCAGATGGTCATGGGATTGGGGCATCCAAATAGGTCCTTTTAATCTCAATTTTGGATATGTTTTAGGTTAAGATATCCTCTATAATTCTCATGAAGAGTGCTTTAGGGTGGTTCTTAAAAACATATTGGAGACATAACTCAATTTAGAAAATGTGTCAAGTCAGCATCATATTACTCAACAGAGGTGAGTTTTCAACAGAAATTACAGAGAGTTCAAAATTCATTTGGAGGATAATACAGAGGTAAGGGACCTAATTTTTTGACAACATTTAGATTGAAATGTCTTTAACATTTTTTGTAAAGACCACGTTCTAATAGGTCATTAAAAACAGAGATTTTAGGCTACACACAAATATGTGGCAGCATGCTATTTTGATCACTAAACATGAACAGAGAGTTATAGAAGAGTTTTGTCCATCCAAATCTCAACAAAAAAGCCTCTGATTTTGTGGGTAGCTAGATAAATATGTTGGCTATAATTTTCATGAAGACACCAAAGCAAAACTCACGTTTGAAAACATGGTTTTTAGCTCTATAACACAGGCTGGTACGAAAACAACATATTTTGGTAGAAATGTCACATTTCGAGTTTTATCCATTCAAATCAACTCAACCCAAGTTTAGACGAAACATAACATCAAAATCTAAGTCCAGACTTAAAACACAACCTCAGATGACTTGTCTATATTTAGTTATGATTTTTCAAAGACAGGTCTAGCAAATAGAATTTTTGAAGAAGAACACCTCTCAAGAGCCTAACTTCATCTCTACATGCATGGCTCAGATTTGGTTTATTTTTGAACATGCAACTTGATTTGAAATGAGATTGGAGATTTTTAAGTAAAGATATATTTAACTTCAAAAGGACTTATGTGGTTCGAATTGGATTCTTGATGCTAGAAGAGCAATACTTGGCTCAGGACTGCTTCAACTTCTTTCTCTTGTTCCTTCTTTCATTCTTCTTTTATTTCTCTCTCCTTCTCTCTATTTGGAAAAAAAATTCAAAGGAAAAATTGAAAATGAGGCTCTCTTTTTATAGGCAAAGTCAAATGAGAAGCTTCCTTGAGAAGCTTGCTAAACCCTTGGTTAGTTAACTTGAACGTAGGTTAGTTTGATAGATATAAAGTTGTGTATGTATAATACTTCGCTTCCAAGTTTGGCATAACTTCCCATAGTGTAAACCTATGGGCTTTGGGCTGGTTTCGCATATATTAATTGATATTATAAAGGCTCAAGAGGTATAATTGTACTATATTGCTTGGAAAGTTGCTTAAAGATTGATTTAATGTGTAAAATGGTCACTTTTTTTCCATGGAATTGTATTAAATTATAATTTTTTTGATTTGACATATTATTTATCTCTACACACTTAAAATTATTTGAATTTTATTTTAAATTTGCATTTTATGTGCATTTAGCCCACATTTGGCTTAGTTAACCCTAGGTTTGGTTAGGTTAACTTAGGTCAGATAGAGACATATGTGCATGTATAGATACATCAAACTTAGTGCCCAAGTTGGGCACAAACCCCCATGTTTGGCTGGCCACTAATTCATCTTCTTTTTTTTTATTAATAGTAATAAATTGTTTTTTGGTTTTATTGTAAAAGAATTTTGAGAGAATTTCTCATGGGTTCATTCATTGGCTTTTCGGGCCTAAATCCTAATTTAGCTTGACTTGGATTTAGAGATTTGAATTTTTAACCATAACACGAGAGTAATATTGGTCTCACTTTATCCCGAGTCTCAGGCACGAGAAGATTAAATAGCAGAGTTGGCTCTTCTTATAGAATTTAGGTTCGAGAATTCGTTTGTTTTGAAATGTACTTTCATTTTCTATCAAATTCTAGAGTTTGAGTTATTACAATCGACATCCTTTAAGAAATTTCATCCTCGAAATTTCACGTGCCATACACAAAAGATGAAAAAACTTTTTCTACCTAACATCCCTAGGCTTGCCACATGATCGCTTTGAACTCTCTCGTACTAGTTTTATCCTGCCTATTGTGATTTGAGCAAATCTCGAGTCCGGTTGATTTTCTTCCTTTGATTTTATCCCAACAAATTTGGGCTTTGACATCTCCAATTACACAACACTTCGTAAGGCACCATTCTCATTGTCAATTAAAAAAAATAAAAATACTGTGGAAATAAGCGAATTCGATCAACGACGAATGTTTCTCTCAACTTCTCGAAATGTTCAGAATATATATTTTTAACGTACTTACCAGAGTTAAATCATCATTTCTAATTGATCATCTATTTTCGGATGGAATGTTGTGCTAAAGTTTTTAAGCTGTCCAAACATCTCTTGAAAACCTTCAAATTTCACAAATAAATATAATAGTTAATACATCAACAAGAAAATGAAAGAGATTAGGGAGGAAAATGTGAACCAGACACCGAAATTTATAATGGTTCGGTTTCTTTTAAAGCTACGTTCACTTCTCAAGACTTTCCTTGAGAATTTACAGTATAATCGAATGCATCATAGGCGCATTTAAAAGCCTTTACAGATTCAAGAGGTTGCTAAAAATAATTTTTAACTTTTCTAAACTCTCTTGAGCTCTTCTTTAAGAAGCTCACACGCTCTCTTAAAAGATTACAAATGTGACTCACCATTTTTTACAATAAATGAGATTGAATCAGAGATTCACTAATGACCACTCCTTACAATGATTAAAAATAATTGACCAATGGAGTGAGAGTATTGGGATGGAGAAGCTATGAGAAGTAAATGCTTCTTTGAAGAATTTGAGCTTTCAATGCAAGCAATAGAACAGTGTTCAGAGATTTGGAGCTATAAAAGTTAATTCTTTATATGGCATGCTGAAGTAAATGACCGTTAGTCGGTTGGTGGAGGCAATAAATGTTCTGAAATGTTACCATTGGAACCAGTGCATAATTTGAATTCCGTCATAGGTGTCGACACAAAAAGTCTAGGACTTGGTTCTTGGCAATCGTGTCAACTCTGTTCTTCGTTGGTGTTGATCTTATTTTGCATTTTTTACCCATATAATGGTGTCGACTCATGGAATATTTGGTGTCGACTCATGCATTTCTTTAGTTTTCCAACTGGGAGCTTAGTGTCGACTCATATCATAGTTGGTGTCGATTCAAAGTTTCATGGTCTGCTCGGGGTGTTGACTTATGTCTTCATTAGTGTCAACACTGCTGAGAGACTTCAGCTACAAGAATTTAGGTTTCGATACTACTTCACTTCGGTGTCAACTCTTTCAGTCAGACTTAGCTACTAAAAAAAGGTGTCGACCCTTTCTTCGATTTGGTGTCGACTCAGGTAGTCCGACTTAGCTACTAGAATTTTGGTGTCGACGGCTTCACTTTGGTGTCGACTCAATTTCCTTGTTTTCGAAGGGAGCCTTTGTTTCGACTCGTTGCTTTGTGGTGTTGACACTCTGAGGTCTGCTTTCGGGGGATGAGTTGAAGTCTTAGTGTCGACTCATATAACTTTTGTGTCAACACGTTGAGATATTCGGAGGGTGTCTAAGTGTTGACTCATGTAACTTTGGTGTTGACTTTTAGAACCTGAAGTCCAAAACTCGGAGGATCACTTGGTGTCGACTTATATGAATGTTGGTGTCGACCCAAGTTGAATCCTGTTAAGGCACTGAGGTGTCGACTTCTTTGCATTGGTGTCGACTTATAACCTTCTTTCGGCCTTGACTTGGTATCGACACAAGTTGTGACTGGTGTCGACCCATCATGGATCCTGGTCCGATACTAGAGGTGTCAACCCAAACTTATTTGGTGTCGACTTACTTGACTTCCTGAAACGTCTTAAACAAAGATATTAAGGAGTCGACTCTATAGTACAATGGTGTCGACACACTTGAGATTATCAAGCGTGTCGACTCAAAATCTAATTGGTGTCGACATAACACGTTCTTTTTCAAGAATACTAAGTGTTAACCCATTTGGTGCAAAGTATTAGCATAAATGGTTTAAGATGTCAACTCATATAACATGTACTGTCGACACTACATTTTTAAAAATATTTAAATATAATATTTTAAAATCAATTTAATTTAAAAAATAAATTACTAAAATTATCTATATCTATTTAAAATACTCTTGGGCTAATAATCTTTTTTTTATGATTACAACATTTTTTAAAAAATAATTAAAATTTTTTTGAACAAGAGTACTCTCCTTATCCTTATAACAATGTGTACATCCACAATTGTTGGCATTTAACAGAGCATATATCATTCATGATTTTCAACACAATTGTAGCAACAATCATTTACAGTTGAAATTAACAAAAAATATCCAATTATCAACATGTAACCAATATAGGTAAAATTGAAAATTGCAATTCATAAGTATGAGATTCATACAATCATTGAACAACACATGTAGGAAAAATTAAAATTTGCCATTTAAAAAAGATGAGATTTATACAAGCAACATTTCAAGTGTTTTCAAAAGCCAACAACTAATGTTTTCAAAGGCATTCACAAATCATTCACCCATTCACATACATTCACAATGTTCTAAAAAAAATATCCCAACACACAAACATACAGCATAAAACCAAAAACCAGCAAATGCATGTTTAAAAGGTACATCTTCTCATTCACAAAAAAAAAACTTTCAAGCTTCAAACTTCTTAATCTTCTTCTTTTTTTTTCTCTTCCTTCTTCTTTGTTGTTTTTTGTTCTCCGCTTTTGAGATCATCAAAAGAAATAAAAGATCATAAAATTGCTTCTTCTTCATCTTCTTGTCCTCAGCCTCTTTCTTCCTTTCTGTTGCACATTCTTTGGTTACCCTTTCTTGTTCAAAAGTCTTCTCTTGAGCTCCGAGGGCTGCAAATGTGGCAACTAATGTAAGGTCTGCTTCTCTCTTGAATCTGTCTATCTTTTTTCCTTTGACTCCTTGGGCTTAAACTGATTGAGTCAGGCATTCTTGATCCATTTGAGGTGCTCATCCACATTTCGAGTGTTCTACTGGATAGCAAGAACTACGCCTTTAACATATTCCTTTCGAATTTGGTACAAAATATTGATGTTGCAAACATAATGGAGTCGATGCTCTTCTTCAAGTTCTGGCTGATAATGGTTCCAATCTCACAGGCATTTTCAACTTCTATCCGGAGATTTTTGTTCTTCTTATCTATTTGAGTCACAGTTCCACAAATAGAAGAGACTTTGTGAGACCTAAAATTCGAAAATATGACCGGCCGTGGACTACAGGCCTTAGCTCAATAGCTATAAAAACCTAAAATTTAAAACCAACTCTACAAACCAACAACTCAATACAAAGTTTTTGTGGATTACAAATTGCCCATTAATATATACAGTCATATACAAGCCGACTAAAAGTCAATCGAAATAAATTTTAAATCTTAACTAGTATGCAAAATAAATCGTATGAGGTAACTGATATTAGGTCCCAAAACACAACATAATCCCCACTAGCCTTTTTGTTGAATACCTGAAAATGTTAAAATAACGTCAGCCGATAGCTCGGTGAATGGCAATATACATAATAGAATACAATTCTAAAATAAAATATTTAAAATATCTGTAATTGAACATAATCATAGCATACAATATAGTATAAAATCATGTGCTGGAATAAAAATTCTATCTTATTTTATCGAATGCACATTTTCATTAAATACAGTTTGGGAATAAATTCACTTAATCTCAAAACCAATCATAATTACCTAACACCACAATAGTGATAACAACATGATCATCTATAATCCGTGGGAGCCATAAATAAAATAGGTAATTAGTGCTAAATATAAATAAGCTCAGGGCATTCGTGGCTTATTTAATCCAACATCGAACTTAGACTTGCCCGAACTACCAGGTTTTTTTCCTGAGACGAATCAGTTTAGAATCACCTAGAATATCATACCTCTTTCCTAAAATCGTTAAGCACTAGAGTCATCACAAGCATAAGGCCGTGGCCTTTTTGCTAGCAACCAGAATCACCTCCGTAAAAGGCATATCCCTTGAACTTTTAGTATGGTCCCAAAATATAATCTCATACACCACACCATATAGATGTGTAAAAAAAAACTCTATGTAACATATAAATGAGTTAAAATAATTTCTATGCTATGGATTTTACATCACAACTATTTACAAACTTTTGTATAAAAAGAATTTGTAATTTTTTTTTCTTCAAAAACCAATTAAGAACATGGGTGATTTTAAAAATACATAACATACTAAACCACTCACCTGAGGTTTAAAGAATGTATTAAGCATAAAGAAAATGAGCCAGCCAACATCCTGAATTATACAAATATAAAAGTCTAATATTAAATAATGTAAATCTCAAACAACATCTAACTATTCCTCAAACTCCCATTAAGATTCTATTTGTATTTTTTTGGTAATTACTATATAGTTTTTAATAATATTTAAATTATATTTAATATGTAATATTTTGGTCTAATTAAACCATTGATTATTCTAATCTAGATTCAAATAGTATCATATTAAAACAGTATAATATTCAAGTTAAGTTTCATCATTGATTTTATCAATTAATTACTTAAATGTGTGTATA